>PVJA010034073.1:0-22789 GCA_004027025.1 Myocastor coypus | reverse complement strand
TTTATTTATTTATTTTTTTATTTTTGTCTTTTTGAGACAGGGTCTCGCTATGCAGTTGAGGCTGACCTTGAGCTCACTTTTGTAGCCCAGGCTGGTCTCGAACTCGCACCAATCCTCCTGCCTCAGCCTCCCGAGTGCTGGGATTATAGGCGTGAGCCACCACGCCTGGCTAGGAGTTGTTTTTGAGACAGTGTTCTGCTATGTAGCCAAGGCTGGCCTTGGACTCACAGCAATCCTCCTGGTTCAGCTTCCAGAGTGCTAGAATAACAGGCATGCACCACCACACGTGGCCTTGTCCACAAGTTATCCAGTGCAATTTTCTTTTTTCTTTTTTTTTTGTGGGACCAGGGTTCGAACTCACGACCTTGCACTTGCCCAGCAGGCACTTGTGCCTCGGAGCTATCTCCCCAGTCCCCGCAATTTTCTTTCATATGTTTTCTTTTTGCTTCTACTTGGTAGATCGGTACACTAGGCAGATACCATGACACTGAACAACACTCCATACAGGGTGAGAAAATAACTACACCTGCCTCCCTCTGCCAGGTGACCCTCCAGTCAAACCTCAGAGGTCAAGGCAGAGCAGGGGCCCAGTCACAGCATGCAGTGTGCCTCCATCCAGATCACCTGCCTACAGGAAATCATCTGCTGCAGATCATGAAGATCTGCACCTGTCATTCCAGCACTCAGAAGGTTGAAGTGCAAGGTTAGCCAAGTCTGAGCCCAACCTGAGCGTGTTAGTGCCTTACTGAGACCTTGTGTCCAAAAAAGTTTAAAAAGGCAGGGGCTATAAGTCGATGTAAATGACCTGGGTTCAATCCTCAGCACTGTAAAAGAAAGAAATGAAAATGAAAGATGAGCCACACATGGAGGATCCTTCTAAGTTCAAGACCAGGCTGGGCTACAAAGTGAGCTCAAGGCCAGCCTGAACTACATGCTGAAATGAGACCCTCTCTCAAGAAGACAAAAGAAAGAAAGAGGGGGGCAGGGGGGCAGGGAGGCAGTGCCCCCAGCTCCTGTGCTGCTGGGCAACTGTACACAGAGCAGTGGCCCCAGAGCCACCTAGCCAAGGGAACTTTTCTGCATGTGCACAGTGGCAACATCCCATGGGCCACTCCAGAAACATGCAGGTAGAGTTATGCAGCTCAGTTCCATACTGCAGCTTCCCCTGAAAGCCAGCATCAGACCTGGCACCTAAATCACTGCCAAAGTTTCTGTATAGGTCCCAGCCTGGCCTCTCAGTGCCACCAGCACCCAGGGTCTGCTCTGCTCAGACCTTTCTGAACCTGCCAGAAGCCCTGCAGACTTAGCCCATCACATGCTGCTACCTGTCCAACTTCTTCTGTTCACACTACATACTGAATTCTTTTAAAAGGTGATACAGACGCCGGCACGCACATGTAGTTAGGGACATTCCCACCTGCCTGCACCCACGGGATACTTCCCCATCTGGAGTCCAGCGAAAGGTGTTGTACATACTTCTACAGACCCCAGACCTGATATCTCCTGTGGAACCCTCTGGGAAATTCCCTGCAGAGGCTGGGTTCAGACCCTCCCAGCTAATCCAGGAGCTGAACATCTCGCTAGAGGACCACAGCGGGCTCACTTCTATGAGCAGCAGCAGGAAGAAGTGGAGCACAGCAGCCAGATCCAGCCAGCACATCTGGACAAATGCCAACTTGGTTGATCCGGACCTGAATCTCAGTAAGTGCTAACCGCATAACTGCACCAGAGCTCTACACCAAAGGGCAAAGGACAGTGCTATACAAAATGACAAAAAGAATGACCGAGAGGCAATCTCATGCCCAAGCCCACTCAGAATAAATGCAGGAGCTACTAACATGGAAGACACTGGGAACTAAATAGCAGAAATCTCAGAATTAATAGCATTTGAATTAAATAAACAAATGAAGACATGTATAGAGGAACTCAGATCAGAAATAACTTCCGAAGCAAAAAAAAGAAATCTCTGAATTAATAGCATCTGAAGCAAAGAAACAAATGCAGACACATATAGAGCAAATCAGATCAGAAGTAACCTCTGAAGTAAAAAAAAAAAAATTATGAATTCATAGTGTCTGAAGTAAAAAAAAACTGCAGAAAAGTATAGGGGAAATGAGATCAGAAATAGCTTCTGAAATAAAATAAGAAACCTCTGAATTAATAGCCTCTGAAATAAAGGAAGAACTGCAGAAAGGTAGAGAGCAAATTACATTAGAAATAATCTCTGAAGTAAAAAAAAAAAAAGAAAGAATAACTACAATGAAAGAATAAATGCTTCCAAAGAACACATTGAGAGGGGGTGGTAGAAAGCTCAGGGACACAAGCGCCTACCTGGCAAGTACAAGGTTCTGAGTTCAATTCCCAGTTACACACACAAAAGAAGACATTGATAAAAATTAGAGGAGAACAGAAAAAATGATGCAATCCTTCAATGAGCAATATAGGAAAGAAATAGATCACATGAAGCAGTTTCAAAGAGATATAATGGACAATAAAACCTCAATCACAAGCTAGCAACACTTTATGAATGAAAGTGAAGACCGAGTTGCACGTCTTGAAGACACAGTTGTACCTAGTGAAAAGGTAACAAAAGATCTCTTAAAAACAACAAAGATGCAGGAAGAAATAATTCAATATTTGCAAGATGATGCAAAGATGAACAACGTGAGATTAATAGGCATCAATGAGAAAGGAGTCAATACAAATGATTTACAAAGAATATGGGCAAAAGTAACAGCAGAAAACTTCCTAAATACGAGAAAACAACCTTATATTCAGTAACTGAGGCACACAGAACTCCAAATAACATCAAATCAACTAAAAATACACCAAGACATATATTAGTCAATATCCCAGAAATCCAGCAGCATAAAATACTAAAAGCCACTAGAGAAAAGAAACAGATCACATTTAAAGGAAAACTCATCAGAATAACAGCGGAAGCCGGGTGTGGTGGTGCACGCCTGTAATCCCAGCACTCCGGAGGCTGAGGCAGGAGGATTGGTGCGAGTTCGAGACCAGCCTGGGCTACAAAAGTGAGCTCAAGATCAGCCTCAACTGCATAGCAAGACCTTGTCTCAAAAATAAGACAAAAAAAAAAAAAAAAAAAGAATAACAGCGGATTTCTCTTCACACACCATGAACTCAAGAAGAGCATAGAGCAGAGTGCTTCAAGTACTTCATGAAAACAAATTCCAGCCCAGACTGCCATAACCTGCGAAAATGTCCTTCAGGTTTGATGGAGAAGTGAAATATTTCCATGACAAAGAACAACTAAACAAATTCTCAATGACAAAGCCAAGTCAACACAGACTACTAGAAGATATTTTAAAGAGGAGCCAGAATGACCCAAACACCACAAATGAGAACAGCAAGAACCAGCCAAATAGGGCAACCAATTAAATACAGAAGAAAAGGGGAAAACCATAGTAGGTAAAAAAAAAAAAAAGAAGTTAAACGTAAGTCAGTACATTTCAATTATAGCCATCAATGTAAATGGACTTAACTCACCAATAAAATGAAATAGACTAGCACAGTGGACTAGGAAGCAAAATCTAACAATATGCTGTATATAAGAAACATACCAAATTGAAAAAAAAACACATGATCATCTCAGTTGATGCAGAAAAGGCCTTTGACAAAGTCCAACACTCATTCATGCTCAAAGTTCTACAGAAAATTGGCATAGATGGCCTTTTCCTCAATTTGATAAAAGCTGTCTATGACAATCCAACAGCTAACATAATTCTAAGTGAAGAAAAACTGAAGTCTTTTATTCTCAGATCTGGTAGAAGACAAGGATGTCCACTATCACCACTCCTGTTCAGTATAGTTCTGGAATCATTACGTTTAGCCATTAGAAAACAGAGAGAAATAAAAGGAATAACAATAGGTAAATAAGAAATTAAACTATCATTACTTGCAGATGACATGATAGTGTACTTGGAAGACCCCAAAAACTCAAACAAGAAGCTACTGGAGTTAATACGCAAATTCAGTATCAGAGCAGGATACAAAGTCAACACACAAAAGTCAATAGCACTCTTCTACACAGATAACAAGCATACTAAAAGAGAAATTAGAGAAACAATACCTTTTACAATAGCACTGAAGAAAATTAAGTACTTATTAATTCACCTAACTAAAGAAGTAAAAGATCTACTCAACGAAAACTACATTATTCTGAGAAAAGAGATCCTAGAAGATTTCAAAAATGGAAAGATATTCCCTGCTCCTGGATAGGAAGAACCCATATTGTGAAGATGGCCATATTCCCTAAATTGTTATACAGATTTAATGAAATCTGTATCAGAATAACATCACCAAACCTCACAGACCTGGAGAAATCATTCCTAAAATTTATTTGGAACCAGAAAAAACCTAAAAAATAAACCTGAGGATCAATGGTATAGACTAGAAGATGCAGAAGCAAATACAGACACACTCAGCCACGTTATCTTCAACAAAGGGGCCAAACATATTTACTGGGAAAAAGATAGCCTCTTTAACAAATGATGCTGGAAAACTGGCTGTTCACAGGCTCAAAACTAAAACTTGATCCAGGTCTATTACCATGCACTAAATTGAAGTCAAAATGGATTAAAGATCTAAATTTTAAAAGAGAAACACTAAATCTCCAGAAAGAGAAAGTGGGACAAAATCTTGAAGACAATGGGACAGACAAACAGTTTATGGACAAAAATCAAAATGCACACGTAACACTTGAAAGAATCAGCAACTGGGACCTCATCTGGCTGAGAAGTATTGCACGTCAAAAGAAATTAGCAAGAGTGAAAAGAGAGAGAATCCACAAATTTCTTTTTTTTTTTTTTTTTTTTTTTTTTTTGTCTTTTTGAGACACGGTCTCGCTATGCAGTTGAGGCTGGCCTTGAGCTCATTTTGTAGCCCAGGCTGGTCTCGAACTCGCACCAATCCTCGAGAATCCACAAATTTCAAAAAAAATTTTAACTGAGTATTCAGACAAAGGTCTTCTATCCAGAATTTATAAAGAAATAAAAATATTAGAATCCCAAAATTCAAAGACCCAATCTCAAAGTTGGCATCTGAGATGAACAAACACTTCTCAGAGATAGAAATTCAACAGCCCCATAAATACATGAAGAAGCCAGGCATGGTGGTACATGCCTGTAATCCTAGCACTTGGGAGGCTGAGGCAGGAAGATCAGTGTGAGTTCGAGACCAACCTGGGCTACAAAAGTGAGCTCAGCTTGAACTGCATAGCGAGACCCAGTCTCAAAAAGGCAAAAAAAAAAAAAAAATACATGAAGAAATGCTCCCCATCACTAGCCATTCATGAAACACAAATTAAAACAACATTTAGATAACATCTCACCTCAGAAAGAATGGCTACCATGAAGAAATCCACCAACAACAAATGTTGGAGAGGCTGTGGTGGAGAAAGGAACCCTTCTCCACTGCTGGTGGGAATGCAGACTAGTGTAACCATTATGGAAATCAGTGTGGAGACTCCTTAAAAAACTAGAACTGGAAATCTCATTCAATCCAGCTATATCTCCACTGGGAATTTTCCCAGAAGAACTGAAAACATCATATCATAATGATATCTGTGCACTATGTGTATAGTAGCACAATGTGTGAGAGCCAAATCTTAGAAACAACCAAAATGTCCATCATCTGAAGAATGGTTGACAAACATGTGGTATTTTTATACAATGAATTATTACTCAGCTATAAAGAATGATAAACTAGAAAACTTCACATACAAGTGGATGTATTTTTAAGATCTCATAAGTGAAATAAACCAGACCTACATATGTAAATATCGTATAGTCTACCTAGTGTAAGAACTCGAAATAGCCAGGCGTGGTGGCTCACGCCTGTAATCCCAGCACTTGGGAGGCTGAGGCAGGAGGATCAGTGCAAGTTCGAGACCACCTTGAGCTACAAAAGTGAGCTCAAGTCCAGCCTGAACTGCATAGTGAGACCCTGTCTCAAAAAGGCAAAAAAAAAAGAACTTGAAGAAATAAAAATGGAGAGGCTTAACACAGCCAAATGGAAATCAAGAAGTTAAGGGTTAAACAACAAAGAGACAGCAAGCAGAAAAGATAGGATACATGGCAGGAGGAAAACCATGCACTTATATACACAGGATGAATAAGACAATGGTCTTAAAAACCTCCAACAGGCTTTTCAAACTGAGGATAGCAATGTATAACACTTAAACTATGCTTGGAGTGCTTGTCATTCTGGTCTTTTAGATGTGTGCTGTTTCTAATGTCACTTCAATTATTGCTATACTCTCTGTCAAGTAAATGGTTGTTTTACAAGAAAACAAAAAAAGGTATTAAAAGAGAGTAAGAAAGGGGCTGGGAGATAGATCAGTGGCATAAGTGCTTGTCTGGAAGTGCAAGGTTGTGAGTTCAATCCCCAGTCCCACAGAAAAAAAGAGACAAAAAGACAAGGAAAAATGCCATAGGATTGACCAGGTACAATTTTGTATACGCTTAGATTTCTATACTTCTGTGGAGAAATGTGTAACTGTTTTTATCACATTCTATAGGGATTTGTTAGAATATCAATGATTGATGGAAAATACTGATTCCAAGTTAAGTGTAAGATGTTTGATATTTAGAAAGTCAGTGATGTTAAGCTCATGTACCTATGCTATAGAGTAACAGTACTGGGATTCTCTTCTGGAGGGCTAAGAATGTAAGTTGGCAGACCAAAAATTAGAGCAAAAGAAGGGCTACAAGGATTGCCAATATTTTGGCCCAAGCCCTTTAATGTCAGTGAGGACTCAGGACATAAGAGAACCTCTGCTGTAACATCCTACAACTTAGTGGTTTCCCAAATTTTCTGTTCACGGACATTTTGGAGTCACAGAGGAAAGGGATCAACATTGTATAGTGTGCCTAAGGAGACGCACCTAGAGAGAGAACATTCTCAGGCTTTTACAGAGAGCAAACTGGTCAAGCAATGGCCGTGACTCATCCAGATGGCTGACACTGACAAAAGATCTACAAAATGCTGTACATGGTTTCAAGGTAAATCCTAGGGGATTTGACTGACCTTGGGAGATACAAAAGTTACAGGTTTTGTTATACAGTTCTTGCTTTAACTTGCTCTTCATCAGCCAAAATAAAAGTTTAAACATGAGGCATAAAAAGTACAGCTAGATTAGTATGTTGAGCTGTAAAATGCTTAAATCAACAGCTTTCAACATTGCCATTTGTGCCAATAACCCACTGTAATTATGGAACATTGGACTATGTATATGACTACTTTCTTTTAGTTCAATGAGAAGAAATTTTTGTATCAATATTAATTAGAAAAATTATCACATCTCCCCCCCTATGCTCTGTATAACTACTAGGAGGACAACAATATGCATTGTATCAATGATTGGGAATATACAACTAACGTGTTTTGAAACTGTCACATTGTTATTTCTTACTAAATGCAATAAAATGTTTAAATAAAAAAAGAAATAAAGATATCTATGTCCACTGATCAAAGTAAATTTCTTATAACCAAAAGCAGCAAATAAAAAGAGCCTTCAAATGACACTTTCTCCTCATTCCTTGCTGGGAGTTTCTTTAAGGGGAATAATCTGAATCAATGAGAACAAATGGCATTAATGACCCACAAAACCACACAGCTGGAAAGGATTTGTGAAACGGCCTCACCCTGGACCTGTAAATCCTGCCCTTCCCAGATGCCAATCTCCCATTCTCTCTGTACAGATGTGTGTTCCCTTGTGAGAACATCTTCCCAAACTCACTTAATATATCTCAGGACTAATGCTCCCAACTTGGCCCCACCTTTGCTTTCAATTTTGCTCCCTGCTATACTTTTCATGTTGAGTGTCCCCAAAAGGCCCAATATTAATGGCTGGGTCCCCAGGGTGGCACCATTAATAATGTTGACACGTTCTTACACCCTTGGGGCTATGTCTCTGAAGTTCCATGGCTGCTAGACATGGGAGGCAGAGAAGTCCCAGCCTCTTCTTCCAGGATGATCTGAGGAGCATCTTTAGTGAAGAGTTTTCCTCACTGAGGCCTTCTGGGAGCAGAAATCAATGCTGTTGCTTGCAGGGCAGGTGCAGAGAAAGTAAAGTCTCTTAGTGCTGTCCCCAGGCTCAGAGAGCCATGATATCACATAGTTCGCACAGGGCACAAGGAAGCTGCCAGTCTGCCCATGGAGACCACTGCCATAATGAACTTCCCCACAGAGGGGTGCCCTGCCCCTCTGCCTCTTCCCTGATGTGGCTTGTGAATTAGTTCAACAAATTTTCTTCTGATATGACATGTACTTAGAGCCAACTATATGGAAAAAGTTGCACATTGTCATTATTGGAAAATATGCTTTATGAAGAAGTTGATTTCTTTGATATAACATTCACTTCCCTTTGGGAAGTTAAAGTTAGGGTGTAGATTCTCCATTTGGGCAAATGAAAAATATAAGCTTAAGCAGACTTATTGACATACAAAGCTAAACCTAGAGCCTAACTGAAATGTGGGCATGTATTTAAATGTGGAAATGAGGGACATAGACATGAAGAAATATATCACTGAGAGATAGTGAAGTGACCACTGAAGGACAAAATAGAGAGCTTGTTTAAAGTGGTTATCTCTAGGGAGGTATTTGATAACAGGGGAGGTTGGTTGTTCTTTCTTTTTGAGACAGGGTCTCAGTATGTAGCTGAGATAGCCTTTGCACTTGTGGTGATCCTCCTGCCTCAGCCTTCCAAGTGCTGGAATGACAGGTGTGCACCACCATGCCCAGGTAACTCTTCATTACTTTTCAACACTACACACAAAAGGTCACTAGGGACATCAGGAGGAAGGGTCATGGTGCCAGCTTACCAGCTGATATGAGGAGAAATCTCTTTGGTGACACTGGTACATGCAGGTAGGAGGCACTTGAGAAACTAGGCTCTTGCTGTCAAATAACATCCTCCCACAGCCCTGAGATCCTGAGCACGCTGCTTCAAGAATGGCTTAGATGTGTTCTCCACTCCACTTCCTCTATTTTCCAGCACCATTTATTTTTGTAACATATAGTTCAGCCAGGCGTGGTGGCTCACACCTGTAATCTCAGCACTTGTGAGGCTGAGGCAGGAGGATTGCTGTGAGTTCGAGACCAGCCTGGGCTACAAAAATGAGCTCAAGGCAAGCCTGAACTGCATAGCGAGACCCTGTCTCAAAGAGACAAAGAAAAAAAAACATATAGTTCAGATCAGAAAGCCACATATAGCCTTTGGTTCTGAATCTATAAAGGGTAATACAAATGCATACTAATAAAATAAAATTTAAAAAATAGGACAGAGCCAGGCATGGTGGTACATGCCTGACATCTCAGCACTTGGAAAGTGAGGCAGGAGGATGTCAGGGGCTGCACAGTAAACAAGGACAACCTGGGCTACATAGTAAGCCATGTCTCAGAAAAATAAAGAATGACAGCTCCTTCATTTGTGTAGGGACATGGTGACACAGCTGGCCTCACAGGGCACTTTAGAAGCAAAGAAAGAAGAAGAAAGCTTGTCATTAGGAGAAAGGTATCTTCCTGGGACTTCACGTTGTGTCTCAATGTGCCTGTCGCCATGCCCACTGCTCTTTTGCAAGCCCCCATTACCCTGCAGGGGACCAGGACTGAGCACATAATGGCCCCCCGCACTACTGAAACCCCAGGGCAACCTGACAATGCAAACACTTTTTGCCATCATATTGTGTATGAAAGAGCCAAAAACTGCATTCCTACCTTGAAACCAAAGCTGTATCTGGTTTGATGTTTTTGGTTTGCTTTTGCTTTTGTGTTTTTGATAGATTTTTTTCCCTTTGGAACAGGAAATTAAACCCAGGACCTTCTACTTGCCAGGCAGATACCCTGCCACTGAGCTATGTAGCCATCCCCTTTTTGTTTGTTTTGATTTTGGGTTTTTTGTTTTTTTTTTTTTTTGAGACTTGGCTGGCCTCCAACTCACGATGTAGCCCAGGGTACCCTGGAACTCAGGGTAATCCTTCTGCTTCTGCCCCCTGAGTGCTGAGATTATAACAATGTGCCAGTGCAACCTGGATTGCTATTGTTTGGGTTGAGTTTCTGGCTTTATGAGACAATCTTGCTATACAGCTTAAGCTGCCCTTGAACTTGTGGGCCTCCTGCTTCAACTTCTAGAGACCTAGGGTCACTAGTGTACTCTACCATGTGAGTCCAGTCCATTCTCTTTGTTCTTTAAACAAAGGGAATCACTGGTTTGAATCCCAGCTCTACTTATTTCAGACTACGTGTCCAGCATCCTCACATCTGGAAGGAATGCCACATGTCACTTGGACCCACAAAGCTGCAGAGGCAATTACAAGATACATGGCTTGTATGGCTCACAACAACCTGGGGGGGGGGCGACTGGTAAACAAGTTGCAGAGGAGGCCCCATCCTGGACCCCAGAGACAGCTCTGTGCACTGGTAGGCGCTCTAATAATCAGCACATGGGTCTCAAGAGCTCACCTGCCCAAAGCTGTCAAGTAGCAGCTACAGGGCACCTGAAGGGACTGTGGAGTCAGACAGGCCTGGCATCAAACCCTTGCCATGCCAATCAGTCTGTGAGTGATAGCTCCTTAGTTCACCTCTTTGTACCTATTTCCCCATCTGTAAAATGGTAGCAGTGGGGCTTAGTCTTTTCCAGCATATTGTAACTCAAACGTTAAAGTCCCCCATGCATGGTGATGCATACCTAAAAACCCAAGCACTCTGGTAGGCTGAGGCAGGAGGGCTACAAGTTTGAGCCCAGCCTGGTCAACTCAGCAAGATAGCATCTCACAAAAATAAGCCAAAGCCCATAGATGTAGCTCAATGTGAAGGCCCTTGACTCAACTCCAGCACATGAAAGGATGGGGGGGGGCGTGGGGATGAATGTGAGACTTGACCAATTATATTCCACTTTCCAAACTCCCATGTCATTAGACCCAGTTCAATGGAATGATCGCAGTAGGTGCTCACCCCATCTGTGGTTTTGCTGGGGCTTTTTTGGCTTTGGTTTGGTTTGGTTTTGGTATGGCTTTTTGAGGTAAAGTCTCATGACATAGCTCAGGTTGGTTTCAAACTCAGTGACATAATGACCTCAAGAGTCCTGATAATGCTCTTCCCGCTGCCTTCTGAGTGCCAGGATGATAGGAATGCACCCCTAGGCCCACCCTGCTCCTTCTTAGGTTTTGTTTTCCAGATAGATAGATAGATAGATATAGATATAGATATAGATAGATATAGATATAGATATGTTTTCCAGATATATATATATATATATATATACACATATATCTCACATTTTAAACTGCTCACTATTTTGTGTCACAGTGTCACATAAAATCCATACAACATACCACCCCAGTCCACCCCAAATATGAATATCCTTTTTTATCTGGTGTATCTACCCTGTGTATACTACCCTCCTAATAGGTACTTGGTAGGGATGGAAAGGAGGGCATAAAACAAAAAAGGACAAATGAATTCAGGCATGATGAGGCAAGGCTACAATGTATAAGATAAACATGGCAGAACAATGGCTTGGTACCCCTGGTGTTTTCCGGGGATCAGCTTGGTGGCAGAGTGCTTGCCTGGCTGGCATCCGTGCAAGGCCCTGGATTCCAGCCATGGAGCTGCAAAACACAACTGCTATGGTTTAAGCGTCCCTACAGAGAGGATCTCTTTGTGCTTTCCCCTGCAAATGCACATTAAGCAGAATACAGATGTGATCCCCCATGGGAAAACTGAAAGAGAAAATTCAACAACTCTGTGACTGGCTTTATTTTTCTTCCCAGTACTGGTAATACATTCTACAGTTTCTGTTTGTTTGCTCCAGAAGGGCTGCCCCACCAAGACAGTCTCAGCTTGAGTCCCTTGCCTTTCAGTCCTGCACAGAGCTGGCCTCTTTGAACAATGTCGACCGAGAGGGAGGTAGAGATGGGATATAAATAAGTGTAAGAAGATTCTGCTGCTACATGGTGAAGACCCTATTTTTAACTACAGACTGCATTCATTCTAAGAAGATGCTTCTCCCACTTTGAATGTGCCTGCGTCCTGACGCCAAACGAGACACTGACTCAATAGGGTGAGGTGGGGCCTGGGATGCCGCATTTGATGAGTGCCCAGGTGGTGCCAATGCGGCTGGGCCCTGGACCACACTTGCTGTTGTTCTGAGCCTTGACTCTGTGCGAGGTCTCTGGCCTTTTCCTCGGCAAAACTGGAGCCAAGGCTGAAAAGTGGAGAGACGTCAAAGCACCAGGGAGGCCGGCAGGCCTACATGTCGTGCCTGCTGCAACAGCGCCAAGGGCCCCAACCCGCTGGGATCGCGATGCCACAGGGTAGGGAATCAGCCCCGGAAGCTCCCCACTGCTCTTGCAGTCTGTGGCCTCACAGAAAATCTTACAAATCACTGCCCTGGGCAGGGTTTTCCCTAAGGTAAAGTCCAGGGACAGCTGTGTTGACCAGCACTGACACCTGCTCCGCCGGGATTTCGATGCAGGGCCAACCTGCCCTTTCCAGCGCCGCGGTCAGGGCGGCTCCACCGATCGCTCTACATAGCGCACTGCGCATCAGACTCAGCCGGCTAGGGCTGAGGCCCAGGACCCCCACGCCCGCCCCCGTCCCATCCCCTCCCCCGCCCCTCCCCCGCCACAGCAGGGCCGCGAGGCGGGGCCGGTTCGCTCATGCGCAGAGAGACCCTGGCCCACAGGGCGGGGTCCCCACGAGCCCCCCACCCTCTTACCTCTGTGAACCAGGGTGGCCAGGGAGAACGCGACGCAGATGAGCAACGCCCGGCGCCGGGCCACCATGGCTGCGAGCACCGCGGGCGCGACAGGCCCGAGGAGTGGACGGAGGAAGGGCGCACGCCGGCGCCTGCCGCGGGGGCGGGGCGGGGCCGGGGTGGAGCTGCGGATTCGGGGGCGGGGCTAGCTGCTTCTCAGTGGCTAGGGCTTCTTGGGTTAGTTAGGGTGTCAGCTGGCTTCGCTGTCCCCCGGACAGGCTCCCACCCACTCAGTCTGGAGATCTGAATCCTCCCGGGCTAGAGCCCGCCCCCGCATCCCCCTGGGCGGTGACCTTGCCTGGGGTCCAGCGTCCCCTAGTCAAAGGCTGTTACTTACAGCGAACCCCCATCGCAGCCCATGCTCGCGGGCAGCTGTCGTAGACCCAGTGAAAAGGGCCACGAGGCAGGCGGCACACTTGCTGTAGGGACACTGCCAAGGTGATGAACGCATGGAGTGCACATTAACATCTGTGAAACGTGCCCAGTATTGAGAACACATTGCGGTCCTTTCCCACAAAACCTCAGCAAAGCCGGCCCACCTTCCCACCCAGGCTACTGATTCGGCCTCTGCAGCCTGCAGGGAGCTCGCTTGGGAGCCACCTCCACAAGCAGCCCTGGGGACAAAGGGAGGTGCGCTGCTCTTCCCAGTGGTCATTCCCGTCCTGCCGAGGGATCACACTCCTCCTTAAGGGTGCTGCTACCACCTGCCCCATATGTGTCAGCTGGGAGCCCCCCCGGACCCCCACAGAGATCCAACCCCATACAGAGATCCCAGCCCCTCAGCGCCCACCCATTGCTGAGCACCCTGGGGGCCGCAAACCGTACAGTATAGCGTAAGGCATGCTCTTGAGGATTTCGGGATGGTGCTTCCTTTGCAACAGACGTGGACCAAGAGCCTCGCAGTGCCAAGCATTGCATCTCTACCATTATTGCTTACAATCACCTTTAAGCATCAGCTCAATTCATTCATTCTCTCTCTCTCTCTCTCTCTCTCTCTCAGACTGAACTCACGACCTTGCATTTGCCAGGCAGGTACTTGTGCCACAGAGCTATCGCCCCAGCCCATTGTCTTTTTGAGACAGGGACTCGCTATGTGTTCCAGTCTGGCCTTGGACTATGTACATCAGAGCCGGGGAGAAAGCTCACTGGCACAAGCAACTGCCTGGCAAGCGCGAGATCCTGAGTTCCATCCCCTGGTACTGGAAATGCAAAATTGTATACCACAGGCTAGCTTCGCACTCATAGCTGTCCTCCTGCCTCAGCCTCCCAAGTGCTGGGATTTCAGATGTGCACCACAACACTGGGCTCAACTCAGTAATTAAAGGGAACAAATGAGCACAGTGGAAGTCCCTTTAGGTTGAGGGGGAGGTAGGAGCAATGCCACCATGCCGAAGGGGTTAGGGTACTACTAGTGAGCGCAGCCTGTGAACCACTAGGAACCTCCTATACCTGGAGGTTGTGCAAGGCTTGGCGCACCTGGCAGGGGCATGCAGCCTGGCCCACGAGTGGCAATGAGCAGGTTAGCCTCTGCCAGTCCTCTCAAGCAGTTAAACAAGCACTGGCCAGGCCTCGCCGTGGAAGAGAAGGCCTTGTTGCACCAGGGCTGCCCACAGGAGCCAGAAGCCTGGCCTTCATCCTGCAAGCGCCAACTTTCCAGTACACAAAGTTCCTGTGTTCTCTGTGAAGATGGTACTATGGAGTTTCCTAGGCTGGCCTTGCAAAAGACAATGGGGGCATCCCAAGCAGTCCCAGTGTCGCAGAAACAAAGAAATCAGCAAATAAGAAAACTTGACACATCTGTCATTGCAGCCCTTGGAGGAAGGCCAGCCTGGGCTACACCGGAGACCCCGTCTGCAAAATACAAAACTTGGACCAGTGAGATAGCTCAGCAAGCTAAGTACCTGTTTAGGAAAGCACAGGGATGAGGGTTCAATCACGGGCAGCACATGTTATGCCAACCCCGCCCCTGGCCATGCTCAGCCAGCCACAGAGATTGGGTGTGGTGGCCCACGCCTGTAATTCCACCATTGTGGGGGCTGAAAACAGAAGGATTATTGTGAGTCTGAGTTGCACAGTGAGACACTATACCAAATATGTTAACATAAATAAATAAAAATAAATACAGGCCTCTCAGGGAAATTTACACTTCCGGCCCCATTATCTGTTTCTTACTGTGCTCCACCTCTTTGCAGCCTCCTGATTCTTCTCTCAGCTTCTGTGGTAGGGCAAGGCCAGGAGGGCCTTGAATGCCAAGCCAATAAGCAAAAGTTTAACTCTCAGAAGAGACTGACTCCCGGAAAGGTTTGAAGTCTTCAGCAGCATGACCAGCCGAGGGGCACTGCAGTCTAGGGCCAGAGGATGGGTCGGGTAGGAGCTGGATTAGGGTGCATGAGGTGCAAGTCCTGATGGCTGCAGAAAGTAGAAGAGGAAATGCAGTTAGAGAGGGATTGGAGACCAAAATCTAGATGTGCCCAAAGGTAACAGAAATTCCAAGAGTTTCAAGTGTCCCTGGAGTGTCACTGCAGCCTGACAAGATCCAATTATCAATGCCTCTGTATCCATTTCTCCCCGGGCCTTGGGGCTCTGTTGCACAAAACCTAGAATCTGCAGCTGAGGCAAGAAGATTGGGCAAAGAGACCCTGACCAACAAACCAAGAGAGAAAGAAAAGCAAATGCCACTCCAGTTGACAGGGTGAAGCTAGGGTAAGTGGCAGTGGCTCTGCGAGGAAGAGTGGATGTCACAGGGCGCAGGCTCCATGCAAAGCACACCTCCAGAACCATGCGCCCCACTACTAGTCCACGGGACAAGGGTCCTCCCTGCTGTGCTGACCTCTGTGCAGATTTCTCCATGGGCTTTGGGGCCTTGTAGCACCCCAAGGGTCCCAGCAGCTGCACTTGCCTGACAGTTCCGTTTCCAGGTTCATGGATTAAGGGCTGGGGAGATAGCTCAGTAGAATAAGTGCTTGCCTGGCAAACACAAGGTCCGGAGTTCAAGCCCCAGTATTGCAAAAAAAAAAAGAAAAAAAGTTATTGCCAGGGTCATGGATCAGCATGGAGAGCATACTTGGCATCTCCAGGAACTGTGTGCCAGTGAGGCCTTCCGATGGGTCTGCATGAGCACTTTTCAAGAAATAGGTATGGCTCTATACATTTTCTTGGATAGACACACACCACTGATCCCACCAGTTAGGAGGCTGAGGCAGGAAGGTTGCTGTGAGTTCAAGACCAGCCTGGGCTCCAGCCAGACCCTTCTCAAGAAACAAAAGCAAAGTGCCAGCCAATAGGTCAGCATTTAAGCTCCTGGAAGTTGGCATACGGGCCAGGGGTTTGATTCCCAGGCCTGCCACGCTGGCCCCACTCCCGGGGGGTGCGCTGAGACGGCCATTGAGACTGGGCATGTTGGTGTGTACCTATAATCCCAGCTCTTGGGAGGCTGTAAACAGGGATATCACTACAAGTATGAGTCCAATCTAGGTAGTGAGACCATGAACATCCTGTAGACTCCTCCATGAAATACAAAAAATAACAATAATAGTAAAGGAAAGAAACAAAGACAAAATCTGAGCTAGCATTTTCTCCTCTGAACCCTGACATCTATAAGCACAGAAACAATAATTCAGGGCCTTCCTCTCCACTCTTTTTCCAGTACTGGGGATTGAACCCAGGGCCTTTGTACTAACTTACATCCCCTACATCCTTTTAATTTTTAATTGCTTTATTTTAACACAAGGTCTTGTCAAGGCTTGAACTTGCCGCCCTCCTGCCTCAGCCTCCCAGCATGCTACGATCTTTATGGAGTGTCTTTTCATGGCACCAAAGAATCCCAAGAAACCCACCAGAAAAAGTTGTAGAGCAGAAGTTCTGTTCTATAACAGACATGTGGAATACATGTGCAATTAGCAGTAATCTTTTTTCATTGAAAAATAGACCCATGGGCCGGCGAGATAGCTCAGTGGTCTAAAGTGACACTTAGGCAAGCTTAGGCAACTGCAGGGACTGTGGTTTGATCACTGGCACCGCATGCTGAGCCAGCCCCACCCCCAGGGCAGGCTGAGCTGGCCATAACATAAATAAAGCTTAAGAAAATAAAAAAATACATAAAAAAGAAAAAGTGCCGGGCGTGGTGGCGCACGCCTGTAATCCCAGCACTCGGGAGGCTGAGGCAGGAGGATTGGTGTGAGTTCGAGACCAGCCTGGGATACAAAAGTGAGCGCATGACCAGCCTCAACTGCATAGCGAGACCCTGTCTCAAAAAGACAAAAAAAAAAAAAAAAAAAAAAAAAAAAAAAAAAAAAAAAAAAAAAAAAAAAAAAAAAAAAAAAAAAAAAAAAAAAAGTTATATAAAAAAAGAAAAGAAAAGGTGGATCCATCATTGGTGCAGTTGTAAACCAGTGCAAACACTATGGAAATCAGTACAGAGAGTCCTCGAAAAGAAATAAACAGCTAAAAGTAAAACTTCCCCTTCTAGGTATCTTCCCCAAAGAGCTAAAGACATCACATCACAGTGGTCCGGGCCCCCAGGTCTACAGTGGCACAGTTCATAGCAGCTGACCCTTGGAAGCGGCCTGTATATCCATTAGCAGATGCGTGGATATAAAAAGGTAGTATTTACATACAATGGAGTACTACTCTGCTATAAAGAAGGGTAAACTTGAATCATTTGTTGGAAAATGAAAGCAGCTCAAGACCATTACATTAAGTGATGTAAATCAACTTCACAAGCTTAAGTATCATATGGCTTCTCATACAAGAAATCCAAAGTATGAATAAATTAAAGAGCCAAATGAAAGATAATAGGAAACAGAGAGAAATTTCATGAAAGTAGGAAAAGGACCAAGAGGATGGGCCAGCAAGCTGGTTGAGTGGTCTAAAGAGCCTGCTGAGGAAAGCTTAGGCAACCACAGGGACTGTGGTTCGATCCCTGGCATCACATGCTGCGCCAGCCCCACGCCCAGGGCAGACTAAGCCAAGACATAATACAAAACAGGAAAGGACCAAGAGGATGACAGATGACAGAGAACCGAGGAATAAAGGATTTTAAAAAAAGATGAAGATGTGTTCTGTGGAGCCAGTCGTGGTGGTGCAAGTCCAGTCTGGGCTACAAAAGTGAGCTCAAAGCCAGCCTGAACTGCATAGAGAGACTCTGTCTCAAAAGGACAAAAAAAAAAGTGTTCTGCATATGCACCAGCTCCCCATGACAAACTTAATTATGTGCTGCAAACATGGACTAATATTTTTTTTAATTTAAAGGCTTATTTATTTATTTATATGTATTTAGTACAGGGTCCATAGTGTCTCACTATGTAGATCGCACTCATAGTGATTGTCTTGTCAGCCTCCCAAGCGCGGGGATGACAGTCACAGACCACCATGACCGTTCTTAACCACTAGCTCAGTGCGCCTAAGGGGCCGTGCCCCAAACTTTGGCTGCTGCGCTCTGCTGCAGCAGGTACTTTAGTCCCCTGAGCTATGTGGCCGGCCCTAAAGTCTTTTTAGAGTTGTTGCAATTTCCAAGACAGAGCTCTCCATCGCGGTCCCCTAGATCCCTCCTTTCCCCCTAACTGGTTCCATCCTCCTTACCAGCACCAGCTCCCGGCTGCTGGAGCCCCTCCTCGTGTTGCCACCCCGCACCAGGTCCTGAAAAAAACGGATCATATTCTAACTGGCCACTAGAGGGAGCCTATCTCAAAGCAGATCAGGAGGTGGGCACAGCCTCCCACCGTCCTATAAATCAGAATCCCAGGCCGGCTTTGTGAACCCTGACATCTGATGGGTGTCGGCTTCCTGTCCAAATGCACTGCCTGCCTCCAGTCGCCACGCCCCACTCTTGCACCTGTATGGCGCATCCCATTCCCTGTGTCTGCCTGGTCCTTCCTATCGCACATGTTTATTTATTTATTTTTATGGCTGGCTCAGCCTGCCCCGAGGGCAGGGCTGGCGCAGCATGTGGTGCCGGGGATCGAACCGCCGTCCCTGCAGCCGCCCAAGCTTTCCTAAGCAGGCACTTTAGACCACTGAGCTATCCTGCCGGGCCCTTAGAACTTTTGTTTGTTTGTTTGTTTTTAACCTATCGCACATGTTGAGCACCCACGCCACAACAGCTTCTGCTCACCAGCGCTGCGTAGTTCACAGCTCTAGCAGCAAGACCAGGAAGCTTTTTTAGATATTAAAGTAAAACTAGGCGTAATAGCACAGGATGATCGTTCCAGCACTGGGGAGCTGAAGCAGGCGGATCTCTGAGAGTTGAAAGCCAGTCTGAACTACATAGTGAGATCATCCCTTTAAAAAGAAGAGCCAAATAAATCAATAAACTAAAAATTTAGCTGGGCGTGGTGCCACATGCCCATAATCCCAGCACTGGAGGCTAAGGCAGGAGGAGAGTTAGTTGCAAGTTCTAGATCAGCCTGGGCTATAATGTTAGTTCAAGGCCAGCCTGGACTACATAGAAAGATCCTATGTCACAAAGACAAAATAAAAACTTAAAAATTCGAGGTAAAATGCTTATACATCCCAAAATAGCATGTGTGATCATGACATTGTGCAAGCCTCCCAGGAAGGCGTATTACAGACAGATGGAAGAGGTCTGCCTTCGGCTATGTAAAGCCTGCAAGCTGGTCAGCACTCACCCACTAAAGGCGGCTCTCTTCCACTGGCCTATCTCCGGAATGTCATGGATGTAACCTCAGTCCCACCTCTCCTGGGAGCCCCTGAAGTCTGTTGCCTGATAGCTCCTTTCACTTTAAGCTAACTCCCCAGGAGAAGGAGGTCCTCAAAGCCTAGCACAGGCCCCATGCCTACAGTAGCAGCACTCTGGGAGGCAGAGGCAGGAGGACAAAAAGTCTGAGCCCAGAGGCGGTGTACCTCAGTGTTCAACCCAGCCCTTGAAGGCTCAGGGTTCAACCCTGGTGTTTACATAGCTGTTCACTCAGTAACAGGCATTCAATCCATTCAGTTTCTTTTTTTTTTTTCTTTTTCTTTTTTTTTTTTTTTTTTTTTTTCGTAGTGGGAGTGGGACAGGCCCAAGCTGCCCTTGATCTCATGGCGATCCTCCTGCTTCCACATCTTTAGTCTCCACATGACAGGTATGCATCGCCATACCAGTTTCGCTTCCTCTTGACAATGGGAGTGGCTACCAGTGTTGGACTTCCAATTTGGGGCTCCTCTGTGGCACACACTCAGGACTGTTCCCTGACACAGAATAGCAGCCTCAACATAGACTCTATCTATACTCCATCCCCTCCTTCAGTGACGGGACCTCTTGGTTGTGGTTGATAAGTCAATATTCAAAGCTGCCCAAGAGCCTCACCCCAAATACTTTCCCTGTTGGTTTTCCAGGGCACTCTGCCCCTAAACTCTCTCCCCCATTGCCCCATGCAGAGCCAAACCCAAAAGCTCAGAACAGGTCCACCTGACATTGGCCTGGGCAAGCAACCACAAAGCTCTCCTTTGTGAACATTAAAAGTCCCCCACAGACCAGGGCGCTCTCCCTCAGCTGTTCCAGAATGCAGTCACCCTCCCTAAAAGATCCTATAAAATCTCCCCCCCTTTGTTCACTGCTGTCTTGGTCTGCTAGATAGCCAGCCTGCTTGCTGCCCCCAGCAAATCTACTACTCATGTCAGAATGTTGTAGGCAACTGAATTAGATAGAAATACTATGGGCAGTTAGGCAGGGCCAGGCCTTCCAAGGCTAACATGGAAGATAAGACGACTTCACAACTATAAAGAGACACTCTCCTGCTGTGAGCCAGATCTCAAGACAAGAGTAAATAAATACAGCTACATACTTCCCTAGGGATGGGCACCAGGGATTGCCTCCCGAGGGCCAACCCACTCGGGAAAACCCCTTCTGTCCCTCTCTCAGACAGCAGCTGTCTTTCGTCCAATAAATATGTTCTGCTCATTGCCTCCGTTTGTTCCTAAAATTCATTCTTCCATTTTAGAGAACACGAACTTGTCCCAGGTATTTTTCAGGTTGGGAAATCAGTGTTTCCTGTATCATTTGGGGGGTCATTCATTCTCCTGAGATCATTTTTTTCTTCCTGCATTAAGAATGCCTGGTCTGGGGCTGGGAGATAGCTCTGTGACACAACTGCCTAGCTGTCAAGTACAAGGTCCTGAGTTCGAACCATGGTCCCACAAAAGAGAAAAAGAAAAAAAGAATGAAACAAAGAAAGAGGAAAGGAAAAGAAAAGAAAAGAAAAGAAAAGAAGCCTGGTCTGGTTGATCACCTGAGTTGGGTGCCGAAAATCTGGAAGTGATGCCATCTGCTGGTCCTTCCCAAGTAGGGCCTTGCCCTGGTCCACCGCCAGCCCTTCTGAGTGGACTGTGAGCCTCCCTCGCTGACCTAACCACCCATGACACCCAGAACTGTGACTGTACCCTCATTCCTGTTTCAACCTATCTTAAAATTCAAATCCCTCCCATTGTCCAACTTGTTGGGGGGGGAGGCTTTTTCCCTGAGGCCCTGCTGCCTACAGTCAAGACACCTTTCAATTCAAGGCTGAATGTCTCCAGGGCTCCCTCCCCAACTTCAGCCCAGACCAGATCACTTTCGGAAAATGTCATTTTCAGAGGACTCGCCAGCCTCCACATCCAGCCCTCTCCTCTGTGAGTGCCTCGACTCATACCTGGATTGGACAGCCTCTGAATTCCTCCAGGGTTCCTTGCAGGATTTCTCCCACACTGACGTCCTCTTCTCTTTTCTGTTTCATCCACATCTCTCCCTGAGAAGGACCATCTCTCCTCTGGACGGCCCGTTTCCCTGCTCTATGCCGCTCAGCCAGTGCTGGCCCTACTCTACGCAGTCGTGTCCACACACAGAGCCACTCCTTCCTCCTGCTCAGCCTCATCTCTGACAGGTGGGGCGAGGGAGGGGGCGACTAGGAGGGCTTTGGCTCTAGGTCCCTTTTCAGACTCCTGCCACAAAATCATCATGCCCAGTCTCCTCTCACCCACCCTCCACACCTTCTTCCCACCTCTATGGGGAGTTATTCTTCAATATCCCCTCAAAACTATTCTTCTGTCCTAGACTGTCGTAAGTCTGTCCTTAGAGGTCCCTTAGGCATCTCTGGCCTGAAAGTCACAGGCCTAATTTTTCTCTGCCACACAGCCTGGCGACAATACAAATTGGACAATGAGATGATCTGCCCCTCCCGGGAACTCTTAATTACGATACCTTCATTAATTTCGATAACTTTTGTCACTGTAGTGGGAAATAGTCTGAGGTCCCCTACCTTGCTTTCTTCTCCCTCCACAATCACCAAGAACTATCTACAGTCCACAGCAGATCCTCTTAGCCAACGCCCCTACTGAACCCCTGCCCACCTTGTGACTTGGATGGACAACACGTGAGGCCAAGCCCCCAGTCCTGCCCCCTGTCTCTATTTCCTTCTGCCAGCCCACATCCAACACCAGTCCAGGTGAGCTGAGTCCCACCGAGGTTTCCAGTCCCAGATTGAGAGGAAGCTGTCTTCATGGTCCTGGGCAGAGGGTTACTACCCTTGGGTCCTGTGTTACCCCTCCTAGTTCCAAAACCATGGGCCAGTGTCCAGATTTTTCTCTATCCTGGGAACAGAATAAACTGTGTCCACACTCCTTGGTAGATGCTCTGAGGCAACACAGTCACCCCAGTCCCTGAGGACAACCCCCAAATCTTAAAGCCTGACTCAGCTCAAACTCTGTGACCATGAAAAACATTCATTCCCAACCCCCAAAAGAAAAAAAAAAACCCTAAAACTCCTGCCATGGCAGCACCAAATGTTTAAAAATCCCTTAAAAGCCTTTGTTTGCTCTAAAGACAGAGGTCCCTCTCCCATATCCACAACCAGCCCAGCCTTTTCTCTCTCTCTGTCTCTATCTCTGTCTGTCTCCCTCTCTCTGTCTCTGTCTCTCTGTCTCTGTCTCTCTCTGTCTCCCTCTCTGTCTCTGTCTCTCTCTCTCTGTCTCTCTCTGTCTCTCTCTTTCTCTCTCTCTCTCTCTCTCTCTCTCTCTCTCTCTCTCTCTCTCTCT
>PVJA010034072.1:0-22785 GCA_004027025.1 Myocastor coypus | reverse complement strand
TTTTTTTTTTTTTTTTTTTTTTTTGTCTTTTTGAGACAGGGTCTTGTTATGCAGTTGAGGCTGGCCTTGAACTCACTTTTGTAGCTCAGGCTCGTTTCGAACTCGCACCGACCCTCCTGCCTCAGCCTCCCGAGTGCTGGGATTACAGGCGTGCGCCACCACGCCCGGCTCCTCTGGCCAACTAATTTTAAGACAACAATATGCAACATAATAACAATTGATGAATTTCTGTTATCTTGTTTAGTGAAATTCTGTACCATTTCTAATGGTCTTTAAAATTATTTTTTAGCCGGGCGTGGTGGCTCACGCCTGTAATCCCAGCACTCGGGAGGCTGAGGCAGGAGGATTGGTGCAAGTTCGAGACCAGCCTGGGCTACAAAAGTGAGCTCAAGACCAGCCTCAATTGCATAGCGAGACCCTGTCTCAAAAAGACAAAAAAAAAATAAAAATAAAAATAAATAAATAAATAAATAAATAAAAAATTATTTTTTATTCTCTTAAAAAAAAAATAACAGTCTGGGGAGATAGCTGAGTGGTCTCAGCACCGGTCTACCAGGTGCAATGATCTGGGTTCAGTTCCCAGTATAACATGGCATGTGGGCTCCAGAACCCCAGGTGTGGTGAGCCAGCCACTAAAACCGGGAGTGGTGGTGCATATCTGTAATCCCAGCACTGGGGAGACTGAGACAGGAGGATCACTGAGTCTGAGTTGCATAGTGAGACTGTACCAAATAAATAAATAAAATATTAAAAAAAATTAAAAGACAGGGGCTGGCAAGATGGTTCAGTGGTCTAAAGTGCTTACTTAGGTAAGCTTAGACAACCACAGAGACTGTGGTTCGATCCCCAGCACCACATGCTGTGCCAGTGCCACTCCCAGGGCAGGCTGAACCAACCATAATATAAATAAACAAACAAACAAACAAATAAATAAATAAATTTTTAAAAAGACAAAATAGAAAAGGTATAATTTTTATATAATATATAATGTAAAAATTTATATTGTATAAATATATAATACATATTTATGTATTACATAAATATATAATACATATGTGTATATTTCAGGTCACTAAATTTATACCGATAATGAAAAAAGTGGCTCAAAGATTACTATTTTGGGGCCCAGCAGGATGGCTCAGAGGTCTAAAGCGCCTGCTTAGGAAAGCTTGGGCGGGTGCAGGGACAGGGTTCAATCCCTGGCACCACATGCTGTGCCAGCCCTGCCCTGGGGCAGGCTGAGCCGGCCACGAAAATAAATAAACAAACAAACAAAAATTCTGAAACAAGAAAAAAAAAAAACCCACTATTTTGAGGATACTGGGACCACCACCACATTATTCTGAAATCCAGTGAAGGAAGGGAGCATCTATCCTTTGTCCCTGGAGGTGCCAGTAAGCAGTTGCTGAGGGAAGAACATTGGTTTGCAGAATCAGTACAGCTAGAAATAGAATACTATTTGCATCTCTTAATGAAATACGGATCTAGGCAGTGATTAGCAGTAGCAGTCTGAAGCCACCAGGAAAAGGCTGATGATTTCACGAAGGACAGATTGGAACAATGCCAATGAAACCCTCTTCACCATTGTTATTGTCCCAAGCGGAAAGACAGGAATCCATTGCAGCCTTGCTGATACTGTATGCTGCCTTGAGTTACGCCATATGTAAAGGCGTCATCTTCTCTAAGTCAGCTGGGATCTGTTTGCATCACTGGATTCAACCGTTAGCTTCTAGGAAGCAGTGCAGACCAATGCAATAAAGCAGAAGACAAACAAGAGTGCAGTCTGCAAAATCTGCCCTGTGGGAAGCTGTAGGACAAGTTGTCTTGAGTGTTTTACTTTTTTGGTTTGGTGCATGTGTGCATGTGTTGATCCTGAAGACCCAACCCCAGGGCATCTTGCATGCTGAACAAGCACTCTACTACTTAACTGTACCTTCCATCCCTCAGTTTTCCTATAAATAAGCTGTAAAAGAAAAGAGGGCCAGGCCCGGCAGGATGGCTCAGTGGTCTAAAGCGCCTGCTTGGGAAAGCTTGGGCAGCTTCAGGGACCTTGGTTCGATCCCCGGCACCACATGCTGCGCCAGCCCTGCCCTCGGGGTGGGCTGAGCCGGCCATAAAAATGAGTGAATAAACAAAGGTTCTGAAACAAGAAAAAAATAAAAAAAATTATATAAAAAAAAAAATTAAAAAAAAAGAAAAGAGGGCCAGCGAGATGGCTCAGTGGTCTGCAGCGCCTGCAGAGGAAACTTAGGGCAAGTGCTGCGACCACTCCTCAATCCCTGGCACCACATGCTGCACACCCCCACCCCAGGGCAGGCTGAGCCAGCCATAACACAAACAAATAAATGAAGTTTAAGAGAAATAAATTAAAAAATCTTGGAAAAAAAAAAAAGAGAAAGAAAGGAAGAAAGAAAGAAAGAAGGAGAGCAGATTAAAGCAGCCTTGAGGCCCACATCATGCTGTGTAAGGTGTGGTGTGTGAGAGGCCATTGCCACAGGGGTAAACAGGTTTAGTGTCAGTCAGGAGCTGTGGAAAAGCCAAGAATTGCCGGGCGTGGTGGCGCATGCCTGTAATTCCAGCACTTGGGAGGCTGAGGCAGGAGGATTGGTGTGAGTTTGAGACCAGCCTGGGCTACAAAAGTGAGCTCAAAGCCAGCCTGAACTGCATAGTGAGACCCTGTCTCAAAAAGACAAAAAAAAAAAAAAAAAAAAAAGGAAAGCCAAGAATTTACTGATACACATCAAAAGAACAGTCACAGTCTGAGAGGACCATCCCATGCAGTGAAAGGCTGAACTTATGGAAACACCATTCCAGGAGCACTTTCCCCAGGTCATGGTGGTTCTATTGGCCTCCCTTCTCTTCTGAGGATCGTCAGGTGTTCCTGGAGGCTGAGTGGTGTTTTCTTTGGTGATGTTCCGTGCCGTTGGCACTGCTAGACAGTCTTTCCAAGTAAAGTGAATTAACAAACTAGGATAAACTAGCTGAGATTAGTGATGGAGGGAATCAGAGTAAAATATATGCTTGTACTGAAAAGGGACTTTAACATTGTTCTGGGACAGGGAGGAGATGGGGTGAAGATAGGAGAAGCAGTTAGGGTACCGCATGGTGGATACGTAGCGCCCGTGCATATTTGTAGGGTGGAAGAATCCTCAGCTGCAGTGTGAAATAGTTGATTCTCTGTGGTTATTAAATAGTCAGATGCATGGGGCTGGGGAAACAGTTCAGTAGAGTAAGCGCTTGCCTGGCAAGCGCAAGGGGAGATTGTAGCACTATCTGGATATTTGATAACACTAAGGAACAGATTTCTTTTCTTTTCTTTTCTTTTTTTTTTTTCTTGTTTTCAGAACCTTTGTTTGTTTATTGACTCGTTTTTTATGGCCGGCTCAGCCCGCCCCAAGGGCAGGGCTGGCGCAGCATGTGGTGCTGGGGATCGAACCGCAGTCCCTGAAGCCGCCCAGGCTTTCCCAAGCAGGCGCTTTTAGACCACTGAGCCATCCCGCCTGGCCCCTTTTTTTTATTTTTTAAAGAATATTTACTTATTTATTTATTTTCTTGTTTCAGAACCTTTGTTTGTTTATTCACTCATTTTTATGGCCTGCACAGCCCGCCCCGAGGGCAGGGCTGGCGCAGCATGTAGTGCCGGGGATCAAACCGTGGTCCTTGAAGCTGCCCAAGCTTTACCAAGCAGGTGTTTGAAACCACTGGGCCATCCCACCAGGCCCTGGAACAGGTTACTTTTAAATACAGTAATGTATAAAATATAGAAGTCATTTTAGCATGAATGGTGTGCTTTTTATTTAATTATTTTTGTAGTTGGTGCAGGGTCTCACTGCACAGCTTAGACTCATAGTGTATCTCCTATTTTCAGCCTCCCCAGCACTGGGATTACGGGCGTGCGCCACCACACCAGGGCTCTGTCGCAGGCTCAGCACACCCAGGAGCAGGGCGGGGATGGCCTGTGGTGCCAGGGATTAAACCCCCATCCCTGTGCTTGCCTAAGCAGACACTTGGTCTGCTGAGCTATCTTGCTGGTCCTATGTTGTGCTGTTGATAGGTAAAAATGTGTAACACCTAGGAATTGCTTTAAAGTGATGCAGTGAAGGAGAAAAAGGGTGGGGGATTAGTTGAAGTGAGACAAGTCAATGATTGTTGAAACTGAGTGGTGAGCACATAAGGTTTATTACACTGTTTTCTCTCTAGATATTTGAAATCTGTCCTCATAAACTTGGAAGCTATTTTGCTATGGCTTCCTAAATTGTGTTTTTGGGTACTGAAAAAATGTACATTCCCACCATCAATGTATGAGAGCCCTTTCTCCACACACACTTGCTACATTAGTTATATTATTTGCATTCTTCTCAGATTTGGCCAATCTGATAGGGGAAGTGGTATTCTTGTTGTTTTAATAATCAAGGCATAGTTTTAATTATAGGTCTCCTTGCCATTTGCACTTCAAAGGGTTCTTCATCTTCTCCAATCTCCAGAAGTAATCTGCTTCCATGTTTTGTACATCAGGAAAGTTGTACTCATGGAGCTCTGTAAAGCTAGCATTACCAGACCACTGGCTTAGTCTCTTTATTTTCATTTTCTTCTTGTGTTGGTGCTGAGTCTTGAATCCAGGGCCTTAAGTGTGTTAAACACACACTCACTGGTGAGTGAGACCTCGAGCTCCAGGGTCTTTTCTTTATTGCAATTTCCTTTCAACCAGCACAGCTTTTATTTCTAGCTGTCACACCTCAGCAGTTGTCAGTTTATGCAGTGACCTGGATAAATTCTGGATAGAAAGCTGGGTGAGGTTTTAACATGGATGATGGTTGTATTTTTTTTTTTTTTTCTTTTCACCTTAGAGGTTTCTATTTTCAGTTGCACTTAGTGATGACATAGTCCATTTGCAGGCTTTTTAATGTATGTATTCCCTTGTCTTTAAGAAAGGCTCCACAGAAAGTCTCCTCTGTGTTTCTCAAAATGAACATGTGTGATTCCTTACACGCTGAGAAGAGAATGTGCTGCGCTGATAATTGGTCTCAGTAGGAGCCGAGGAGCATTCTGTCAGGTTTGCTGCTGTCCAGTGGCGTTTCATATTTTTTCCTCAGATAATTATATCCCAAAATTCATTGTGTAGTTCAGAAGTAATTACAGGGTGACATTAAATGGGAAGGGAAGTAGACCATCAGTTTAAGTAATTCTTTTTTCTTTTACTGTGCTTCATCATGTATGACAAGTGTACAGGCTAAAATAATTTCGTTTCTTAGTCTTTTGCTATAAATAAAATAGTCCCTCATTACCTATGTGTGACCCTCTGCCTGGCTATACTTTAGGAGCTTTTGTGTGTGTTAGCTTGTTTGACTTGGTACTCAAGGTGAAGGTTTTTTGTTTTTGTTTTTTTTACCTCTCTGCCTGTCGTCCTTGAATAGACCAAATTCTACAGGGATCTTGGTGATATAATGGAAAAACCTGGGCAGAGGCAAAGTTTTAATTTGTTCTCTCCACTTAGAAGCTATGTGGTAACACCCAGCCTCAGAAGAATTCAAACAGCACTCAGTAAATGTCAGCTGATTACG
Source organism: Myocastor coypus (assembly GCA_004027025.1). Classification (NCBI taxonomy): domain Eukaryota; kingdom Metazoa; phylum Chordata; class Mammalia; order Rodentia; family Myocastoridae; genus Myocastor; species Myocastor coypus. The sequence goes on along the minus strand of PVJA010034072.1, from coordinate 17,224 downwards.
AATTAGGTAAGAGTCATCAAGTACCCTACTAGGGTCCAGTTTATGCTATCTAAAGGTAAATAATTCTTAGCTAGAAGTGACCGTCACCACCCCCTTTTTCTTCTTTTTTAGCAATTTGCATGGTTCTGATATATATTCAGCTCTGCTTCAGGGTCAGTACTTAAAGATGATGTGAAAGTGTTCAAGTCTTTCTTGGACAGTCTTTCAGGAGCATTCCAGCACAGGGAGCAGGTGGAGGTTGTTGATACTGTTTTGATGTCAGCTTTCTCTGCAGTGGCAAGAAGCCAGCAGCACCCATGCTGAACTGGGTACTCCTAACAGCGTCTGTTGGGGAAAAATATATCATTGTTGCTTCACTAGAATAACTCTTGAGTTGCTGAATTCGTTTTTTCAGACTCTCCAGAGAGATAAAACATTTATGAGGGGCAGAGATGCATGTATGCTTTGGTTTGTTCAGTGTGATAACATTCGTCACTAATGTTGGCATACAATTTAAGTGGCTCTGAATAAAGAGCAGTGCAGTAAGCCCTGTGAGGTGCTGAGTGGGAATGAAGTCGCTTTGCCTCCCAGGCTGTGGTGAGGGGGCCAGAGCCACTATACTGCTGGAAGTCCCCTTGTCCTCTCCTTGCGGGGTCCTTACCTGCACTAGGCATTTTATTCTGCTTCTATTGAACACAGCATCTCCCAGAATTTTATCCTGTCATGCAGAATTTCCCACAGACTCTGAGTTAGAGAAGTAAGGTGTCATGCAGAGGTCTGGGCTTCTGGCTTAAATGACTGTTAGAACATGTGCGTGTGTGCAGGCTGATTGTAGTGAGCCAGGAACTCAAGGCCAGCCCGGGTGATGGGACGAGGCCTTATCTCTTACCTTACAAAATTAAAAATAATAGTAGTAGCACATGTGAGGTAGCTGCTATTGGAGGCAGCTGATTTTATGTGCCCTTTGCAGCCTGAGCTTTTTAAAGGTTGGGTGGTGATCTTAAATGGCTGTAACGGGCCAGGCTGGATGGGCACGCTCTAGATTAGCTCCTTCTGGAGGTTGAGAATGGCTTAAGTTTTGATGCCTAACAGAAAACAGATGTTTTTGTGGACAACAGCAAGGAATTCTTTTAGATCAGTGGTTCTCAACCTCTCTAATGCGGTGACCCCCCCAATATAGTTCCTCATGTTGCAGTGACCCCAAACCAAAAAATAATTTTGGTGGCTACTTCAAATTACTAATTCCAATAAATAACATTTCACCATGGCATAGCATGGGCTTAAATATGTATTTTCTGATGGCTTTAGGTGACCCCTGTGTTTTGGTCGTTTGACCCCTGCTGGGGTCACAACCCACAGGTTGAGAACCATTGCTTTAAATAAATCCCTGCAGATGTTTGAAGGGATTGGTGTCATTTCCCAGAAGGCCAAGTATATTTCCACAAACTCTTCTTCAATGAATACCTACTACTTACACAGCAGTCTCATCTTTTGATGTTGTAGAGGAAATATATAATGTTACCTCAGGGCTTAGAGAATTTATGAGAGTAATAATAGTCTATTTTTTTTAATATTTTATTTTATTTTATTTTTTCTTGTTTCAGAACTTTTGTTTGTTTATTTATTTTTATGGCCGGCTCAGCCTGCCCTCAGGGCAGGGCTGGCCCAGCATGTGGTGCCGGGGATCGAACCGTGGTCCTTGCAGCTGCCCAAGCTTTCCTAAGCAGGCGCTTTAGAGCACTGAGCCATCCTGCCGGGCCCCAATAGTCTATTATTAATACTGAACCCTTAATAAATTCCTCATGAACATCTTGTTGCATTTAATCTTCACAACAGCCAGTGCAGTATGTACTTATGAATCCATCTTATAGATAAAGAAACTAAAGTTCAGAGATTGGTAACCCGGTTTTTACTCTAAATCTGTCTGACTCTAGAGCCCAGGACCTGCTCAGTACAGGTGCAGAGGCAAGGTGGTGACATTCTCATGGACAAAGCTAGTGTGCTTGGTGATGGATGTGGATGTAGAGCTGTCGGGGTGGGGGGTGGAGGCTAACATGGAAGGTCAGAGTCAATGTTCTCAGCCAGGGGCCAAGGATATAGGTCAGTGGCACAGCACCTGCCTGGCAAGTGTGAGGTCCTACTTTTGATTCCTGGTACCAGAAGGAAGGAAGGAAGGAAGGAAGGAAGGAAGGAAGGAAGGAAGGAAGGAAGGAAGGAAGGAAGGAAAGAAGGAAGGAAGGAAAAGAAAGAAAGAAAGGAAGGAAGGAAGGAAGGAAGGAGAGAGAGAGAGAGGAAGGAGGAGAAAGAAGGAACTCAAAAGAAGATTCTAAGTGATCTCAGCAGACCGGTAGAGCAGACAAAAGTAGTCAAATGAAATTTATTAGAGATGGATACAAAATCCCTCATTTAAGTAAAAATAAGTTAGTTCAGTCCCAAGGAGAGCTCAGGAGTGCTCTGCGAGGGAAGAAAGGTATAGTTGACTGTACTCCTGTGAGTCCCAGTAAAGGTCGCAGGACAGAGGTGGCCGCTACAGGCACTGACGTGTTCTGATGCATTTGGAAAATCTGGAATCACCGAGGAATGGATGAAGACAAGAGGATCAGGGAGGTGGAAGTTTATTTAAGAATAATCAAATTAGTTCAGAGCTTTTGGTCCTCAAATATTTGATTTATGTGGCAGAAGATTTAGATGTTTCAGTCTTAACTCTAGACGAAAGTCCCAAGCCTCATCCATGAAGATGTGCTTGAAGACACGCACAGGGAGGTGGGCTCCAAGAAGCTGCCAGGAGATTGTTCCAGAAGGATGTGGGCCTCCTGGCCAGGAAAGGAGGCGAAGGGCTGTTGCAAACCACATCTGTGATTCCAAAGGATGTGGAGCTTCTGGCATGGGCGGGCAGGGAGGAGCAGTGGCGTCAGGTGTGGCTTGCTGGGAAGGAAGTTGGTGTGAATTTAGGAGAGTGGTGAGAGAAGAGCATCCTGGGAGAGGAAAGCAGCCTGTGGGAAGGGAAGGGGAGCGGTGTGCGTAGACACCTGATTGGCTCGTTACATAGAAAGCTGCGTGCTTGGGCAGTGCGTAACTGGGCAGGATGGACGGGAGGGATCGAGAGCAGCATAGGATGAGTAACGTGAGCCAGGCGTGGTGGCGCACGCCTGTAATCCCAGCACTCGGGAGGCTGAGGCAGGAGGATCGGTGCGAGTTCGAGACCAGCCTGGGCTACAAAAGTGAGCTCAAGGCCAGCCTGAACTGCATAGCGAGACCCTGTTTCAAAAAGACACACACACACACACACACACACACACACACACACACACACAAAGGATGCATAACGTTCACATTAAAAGCAGGAGAGCTTTTGTGAGGTTCATTTTATTTTCTGCCATGTATTTATAAGATAGTATTAAATAGAATGTCACTATTGTCTTATCTCCAAGAGACTAAATTCAGCATGAAGAAATCAGTAGGCACATTTCTCTCCTAAAAACTTCAGCTTCTTTGAAGCATATGAAAGTAGAGCTGTTATATGAAATTGTGTCAGCTACATGGGATACTGTATGTTCAGTCTTAAAAGTGAAATAAGAGGGCAGGTCAAATAGCTCAGCTCCTGTAAGCAGGTGCAGGGGCTGCCCCTCCCCCTCCCCCTCCCGGGGCCTGCTGAGACGGCAATTAAGACTGGGCACGGTGGCGTGTCTGTAATCCCAGCTCTTGGGAGGCTGTAAACAGGCAGATCACTACAAGTACCATCTAGTAGTGAGACCCTGAGCACCCTGTAGACCCTTCCCTAAAATACAAAAAATAAATAAATACATACATAAAAAGTGAAATGGAGCTGGAATTGTGGTTCAGGGATAAAGCACTTCCTTAGGGTATGTGAGACTCTTGGTTCGATTCCCAGCACCAAACCTGCACAGGTAGAAGGTGAAGTGGACTAGGCATGATGGTATATGCCTATAGTCCCAGCTCCATGGGAGGCTGAGGCATGAGGTTTACTTCAATCTAGGAGTTTGGTACTAGCCTACGCAGTGTAGTGAATCCTTGTCTGTTAAAAAAGAAAAAAAAAAAGTGTTTTGAAGTGAGGCCAGATTTTCCTTCCACTGTGTGGAGCCCAGGATCCCCAACCTGGGCTCTGGAAGCTCAGGTTTCCACATTCACCCCAGGAGGCAGTCAGTAGGTACTCACTGTGCACGCTGAGTCTCCCTGAGTCTCGGGAGGCAGGTCAGGCCTCCAGCAGGTGAAAATGGTTTGTAGGAGCAAGGGGAGGGCCTTGGTTTCCTTGGGTGAAAGGGCGGGGTCAGATGCTCACAGTCAGGACTCACGTGGCTTGAACCTCACAAAGACTTAAAGGAGAGCGACCTGGGCTTTAAGGGGCACAAGGAGGAGGGAGAGAGGAGTTTAAAAGCTGTGCACATCAGATATCCAAGGTCAGTCCCAGGGTCGGTGAGATGGCTCAGTGGTCTAAAGCTCCTGCTTGCTTAGGCAAGCTTAGGCAACCACAGGGACCACAGTTTGATCTCTGGCAGCACATGCTGTGCCAGCCCCATCCCCAGGGCAGGCTGAGCCAGCTATAACATACATAAATAAAAAAACAAAGTTTAAAAAACAATACTACTAATGTGTTTTGAAACTCTCATATTGTTGTCTCTTATTAAAAGTAATAAAATACAAATTAAAAACAAAAACAAAAACAAAGTCAGTCGCATCCTTACAGCCTGTGCAGAAACTTTTCCCTGGGGTCTTGCAGGGAGGTGTCAGGAAGAGGACAGCCTACACAACCCTGTCCTCGCTGCTCATGCCTGCATATACCTGCGTGTGCTTGTGAGTGCCTGAGCTCTGTCTGCTCACTTTATACCTAAACTGCTGCCTTTGCCTCATTCCCTGTGCTTACTCAGGTGCTGCCTTCCATCGAGAGCGTGGATGGTTCTGACCCTCTGGCCACTCTGCAGAACCCCATAGCCAGATTGGAGGCAAAAGAGGAAGAGGACGAGGAAGAGGATACTGAAGAGGAAGAGGAAGAAGATGGCGAAGACACAGACCTAGACGACTGGGAGCCGGACCCGCCCCGGCCCTTTGACCCCCATGACTTATGTAAGTGCAGGGGCTGGGCTCTTTCTCCTGAGCCTGTGTCATGTGCACTGAGTCCTTCCCACACCCCACGCACAGTGACATGCATGTGCTCTGCATCTGTCACCACCCTGGGAGGGCAAACGTGACACAGGTGTTGTTTTCAGGTTTTACTAATGAGAAAAATGAAGCCCAGTAGGTGCTTAGTCAGCCTGCTGGTGCCATGTAGGGACGCCCGGGGTTTCAGGTGTTTGACTCTGGGTCTTTGCTTTACAAGACTGCTGCTGCGTAGCCCAGGCAGGCACTGTTCATCAGGTTTGCTTTGCTGCCTTCTTCGTTGCATAAAAATGCTTATATTGTCCCTAGCTTAACACACCATGCTTCATAAGGTATTTGATGCTTTCTGTGGTCTTGGCAGGTGGGATGCTTTCCCAAGGTCCTAAAAGCATGTCAAGAGCCTAGATTCTGGCTTAGAATATGTGCCTGCACACAGTGACCTTGGTGAGCCACAACACGCACCACCCCTTGGTCCTCCCTGCTCACAGCTCAGCTTCTACCCACCAGATCCTTCCTCTTTTTTTGTATTTTAGGGAAGGGTCTACAGGTGTTTAGTGGCCACTACTAGATGGGACTCCTAGTGTTCTGACTGTTTTCAGCCTCCCAAAACCTGGGATTACAGGTGTGCGTCACCACTCCCAGTCCCCGTTCCTGTCTCAGCTCACCTCTGGGGGTGGAGCTGGTGCTGTAGGCCTGGGGATCGAAGCCTCCAGCACCTGCTTGCAGGAGCTTTAATTCGCTGAGCTATTTGGCCAGCCCACCAGATCCTTATTCTTTCCACGGATCCTTACACTCCTGTGGCCAAGTGCTTGCTTCATTCCTTTGAGAGGCTGAGGCTGGTCAGAGCTTTTCAGCCTCCTGCTGATTCTCCTGGGCCACCCTCCATGGGACCAGCAGTCAGCCTTACATCTAACCCTTGTCCAGCAGAGAATTTCCTCTTAGTTCTTCCTGGAAGTCAGAAATTTTCAAGCCAACTCCTAAGTCGAATGTACCTGACCCGTTTTGCCACCTAGCCAGAGGCGGTAATGTGAGGTGAGCGCGAAGTCTCTGGCCCACCCCCTCCCCTGTGTTGTGGGCTTGCGTTTCTCTTTCCAGCAACTAAGAGTGGGTTGCTGTGGTGAAAGGGAGCGAACGTGGCAGGCGTGGTGAAGTTGAATTCTCCCAGAGTGAGCTAAAAAGGCACGGTGTAGCGAGGTGCGGCCAATCCTGGGGTCCAAGCGAATGGAGGGGATGCTGATTTGGCTCACTGTAGCACGCTCAGGCAGTCCGCGTTGAAACTGCAAACTGTATGGTACTTGGCCTGCTTGAGTTATATATGCTCTCTAAGAGACTTTGCTAACTTTGCCCTTTGAGGAAATTGATTGGTGTTGTCGAGGTTTTCTTTTTTCCCCCAAGTAGCTTTATTGAAATAATTTGGTATCATTAGACTTTGCAATATCTACCCCAAGAATCTTTTCTTTCTTTCTTTCTTTCTTTCTTTCTTTCCCCAAGTGTTGGAATCGATTTGTAAGTTTAGCAGCCACGGTTTCAATTATTGTCCATCAGAAACACAAGTCACAGTCTGAACATTAGTTTCAGTAGGCATAAGCAACTTCTGCCTGCTTCTGGAGGAAAATGGCAGCGCTTTTTGACTGGTGTCTGAACGCTAATGTGTGGCAATGAAGTGGGTAGCGATCTTGTGAAACGTAATTGAATTCTGGCCTGGAAACTGAGTTTTGGGAACTTCTCAAATTGGAGCTTTTTACCTGAGAGCAAATCCTGTTGCGGAGTTGGGCTTTCCATCAAGGCTTGCTTTCTTTTGCAGGGTGTGAGGAGTGCAACAACGCGCATTCCTCAGTGTGTCCAAAGCACGGCCCCTTGCATCCCATCCCCAACCGGCCTGTGCTCACTCGGGCCCGAGCTAGCCTGCCCCTGGTGCTCTACATAGACAGATTCCTTGGCGGAGTCTTCTCCAAGAGGCGCATTCCCAAGCGCACCCAGTTCGGTCCCGTGGAGGGGCCGCTCGTCAGAGGCTCTGAGCTGAAAGACTGTTACATTCATCTGAAGGTAATTTCTGCTTTCTCCTCCCCTCTTTGATAGTTCTTTTTCAAGGGTGCTCATTGTTCCTTTAAATGTGTTTCGTACAGGGTCTCACTGTGCAGCTTGGATTTGTAGTGGTCCTCCTGTTTTCAGCCTCTCTAGCACTGGGATTATAGGCATACACCGCCATGCCTGGTCTCAGCGGCCGGCTCAGCACACCCAGGGGCAGGGCCGGAGTGTCCTGTGTTGCTAGGGATTGAGCCCTGGTTCCTGTGCTTGCCAGGGCAGCCCCTTAGTCCACCACGCTATCTCACCAGAGCTTCATTTTTCTACGTAGCCTCTTAGTTCTACCTCATAACAGTTGTTGGCATTTTTCTTTTTATGATTAACCTATTTCAGAGAAATTTTTCTTTTGTCCTTAATAAAACGGAGAATGTAATCTCAGCTGCTGAAGGCATTCTGTGAACAATTCCAATAGGCGTAGTTCTCAGGGGTAAGCAGTCTGTTTGCGCTGCTGTAGTCAAATGCCAGACCAGGAAGCCTAACCTGGAATGTGGAGGCTGAGGCTGAAGCCCAAGGTGTGGGCAGAGCTGGCTTCTCCCGTGGCCTCTCCTGGGCTTGCACATGGCTGTGTTTCACTGTCTTTCCCCTGTGCATTCTGAGGTCTGTTCTGATCTCTTCTCTTTATTTGGAGCACACACTGGGCCAGGGCCTGCCCTAATGATGTGATGTTAACTCAGTGACCTCACTGAAGGCCCTGTTTCCACACATAATCACATCTCAAGGTGTGAGGGTTACAGGACTCCCACACGGATTTGAGGCTGAGAGGAACACAGTATTTGGTACATAGCAAAGGCATTGGCAGTCTTTGTGTTTTTCTCTGTTTAAAATTAATTGGGAATATAAAGAAAATGACATGGATATATGTATTTACTGTGTGCCAGTAATCTTTGCAAGAACGCTACTTTTCAATTTTGGAACAGCTTTTTACTGCTGAATTAATTAATTAATTAATTAATTATTTAAATGAAAGACTTGTTCACTGAAGTGGCCGTTGTTTTGATCTCCATCCTTCCCAGTTGGTGCTTTTGCTTCTGTCCAACTCTCCCCACCATCTGTTTTCTTAGTAGCCACCCTGGCAAGCTAGGAACAGATAGTAGCAGAGGGTGAATAGCTAGGATATATTTTTTGAGAAATTAGCTGTTGTCATGGGAAGGTTTTCTTTGGTGCTTATACGAGCTCTCTAAGCCAGAACATTATTCTGTAAAGAGAAATATGTACCCTTGAGCTGCCTATTATAAATGAATGCAGTGAAATTTCCAAAGCGGGCAAGTTTTAATGAATGCTTGTGTTTCTTGGCCTATTTATAGCATTTTTGTTGTTCTTGTTATTATTTCTTTTGTCAAATGTTAACTAACACCATGGGATAGATTTTGAATTTGTAGGTTTTACCAGGTAATTCTCCTCTAGGTAAGGGCTTAGGAAGTAAAGTTTCCTTTTAGCTTTGATAAATTCTAATTCTAGCGTCTTTCTAGATGTGAAGGCAAGGTTCAGGATACATGGGTGATTTAGGCAGTGCTATCTCCTACATGGATGCGTATCCCAGGGGAAGGTTTGGGGTTGCTTTTTTGTGTTTTAGGGTAGCTCTTTACCTTCTCTCTGGTTGCAGGTGTCTCTTGAAAAAGGGGACAGAAAAGACAGGGATTTGCATGAGGACCTGTGGTTTGAGTTGTCTGATGAGAGCCTCTGTAACTGGATGATGTTCGTGCGTCCAGCCCAGAACCACCTGGAGCAGAACCTGGTGGCTTATCAGTATGGCCACCACGTGTATTATACAACCATAAAGAATGTGGAGCCCAAGCAGGAGTTGAAGGTACAGTGCTATGTCCTGGGCAGCATCTTGTTTAGGGCTAAAAAAAAATGGTTCTTTTGCCAAGCTTGGTGGTGCTCACCTTTAATCCCAGTATTTGGGAGGCTGAGGCAGGAGGATCCGTATGAGTTCGAGACTAGCCTAGGCTACAGAAGTGAGCTCAAGGCCAGCCTGAACTGCACAGTGAGACCCTGTCTCAAAAAGACAAAAAAAAAGAAAAAGTTCTTTCTTGATAATTTATTATTATTTATTGCCTTATTAACTCGCTGTAGCCTTTTCTTGGGGAATTAGTTTGAGGATGCTCCACAGATAACAAGATCCCTGTAGCTCAAGTCCCATGTTTATTTATTTACATATTTATTTTTTCTATATTTAGCACAGGGTTCACAGGTCTAAGGATCTCACTATATAGATCAGACTCATAGTGATCCTCCTATTTTCAGCCTCCCAAGTGCTGGGATTACAGGCGTGCCACCATGCCCAGTCTCAGTCACTATCTCATTGCGGGGCTGGCACCCCACACCAGCTGCTGCACCCTGTCTAAGCCCGTGCTGTAGTCCACTGAGCTATCAGGCCAGCCCTCAAATCCGTATTTAAAATGGCATAGTATTTATTGACTTGGAACCTATGCACTCCCCCCATACAGTTCGAATTACCTCCAGATTATTTGTAACATCTAACATAATGTAAATGATAGGAGCATAACTGTTACTAGATTGCTGAGGGAATAGCAACAAGGAAAGCATAGTCTGTACTAACACAATTTTTTCCCTTTACTGTTTGTGATCTATGGTGGGTGGAGCCTGTGGTATAGACAGCCGACTGTGCTGTGCACTGTGCACATATAGTGATCCTTAAATGAAGGAGCTATGGAAAAAAAAAAAAAAAAAACAGGCATGGTGGAGCACACCTGTAATCCCAGGCTGCGTGGGCAGCTGAGGCAGGAGGATCGCATGACCAACCCCGCCTGGGCAACTTAGTGGCATGGTGAAGCTCTCTCTCAAAGTGAGAAATAAAAAAGGTCTGGGGTTTGAGTTCAGTGGAAAAGCCATGGTTCAATCTTCAATACTAGAAAAAAAAAAATCCTGTAAAGAAAACAGAATGAAGAAAAAATGGTAATCAAGGGCCTATATTCAAGAATACTGTGCCTGCCACTCAAGTTACTTGGGGTGCTATTGCAGGGGAATTGTATGTTTGAGGCCAGTCTCAAACCTGACCTTCAGAGCCAGACATGGTGGTGCATGCTTTCAAGCACAGAGCTCAGGAGGCTGAGGAGGAGGGTTGTTGGGAGCTCAAGACCAGCCTGGGTTTCAAGGCCGTCCTGAACTACATAGTGAGGGACGTTTTCTCACAAAGCAAAACAAAAACCTGCAGCCTTGACTCTTTGAGATGCTATCTCAAAATTGAAACATAAAACAGACTGCGGATGTTGTGTACCATTTCTTGGGCTCATTCCTCAGTCCTGTAAAAGAAAATAAAAACAAAAGATCCAGAAAACCACCATACCAAGCAAACAAGCACTGTGGTGGTACGGAGGGCATTAGGTCCACCTATAAGGAAATGGTTTTTGGGGGGATGGACTGGTTATGGTTGGTGTCATTTCATATAACTATATACTGAAGCAGAATTTAGTTATGAACTGATCTTGAGAAATGGAATTCACATATATAGGCAAGATTCCTTTATTTGTATGCTTCATTTTATTCAATTCATTTCACACACTGACTTTAGATTCCAGAAATATATTTCTGGGGTAATTGTTAGGATTTCTCTAGATATTAACCTTGATGACATTAAAAAAAAAAATCTAGGGCCAGCAAGATAGCTGAGCAGACTAAGTGCTATCTTAGACAAGGGGAGTGGTCAGGATTTGATCCCTCGCACCATCTGCCATGCCAGCCCTGACCCTTAGGTGTACTAAGCTGATGCAGTCTGGGTGTGATGACGTAGGCAGTGCACAGGGATCCGGGTTGGATCCTCATCATGCCGTGCAGGCCCCGCCCCCATGGTATGCTGAGATGGCAATTCAGATTTGGTGTGGTGGCATACCCTTGTAATCCCAGTGCTTTGGAGGCTGAAAACAAGAGGATTGCTATGAATCCGCTTTGTGTAGTAAGACCCGGTAGACTCTGTACTAAATATGTGTATATATATACATATATATACACATATTTATATATGTATATATATACATATATACACATATTTAGTATATAGAATTTACATGTATATAAATTCTGCTATTCTAAAGGCCCACGCCATGACTTTTTATGATTTTGGGTGTTGAACTCAGGGTCTTTTACATGTTAACCAAGTACTCTATCTATCACTGGACTATATTCCCAACCCAACATCCTGCCTTTCTTGAAAAGCTTATACAAGGGAGTTGGGGAGATGGCTCCGAGGCACAAGTGCCTGCTGGGCAAGTGCAAGGTCGTGAGTTTGAATCCCGGTCCCACAAAAAAAAAAAAAAAGAAAAGCTTATACATATTAAACACATGCTCAAAAGAAGGGGTCAAAGTACTCTTTAGAATGAGTATGCAAAGGTGGCATTGTATGCTTCCTTGGTGATAAATTATGAATTGATGCTTCCTTTTTAGGGGGAGCCCAAGTCCTGAATGTTACTCAAAATCTACAAAGTCTCTGTCTTTGAAACTTTGAGACTCTATAGACACTGAAGAAAGTGCACACCATCTATCTTAGTACTACTTTTTTTCTTTTTTTTTTGCAGTGTTGGAGATCAAGTCTAGTCTTGTAGATACTAAACATGCACCATATCCCTGAGCTACACCCCTATCTCCACAATACATTTCTTTTTTCTTTTTTTTTTTGGCGGGACTGGGATTCGAACTCACAGCCTTGCACTTGACAGGCAGGCACTTGTGCCATGGAACTAGCTCCCCAGCCCCCTCCAGGATACATTTTTGAAAAGAACACCTTTTGCTTTTGTTGTTATTTTTGTCTTTTTTTGTGCGTGTACAGGGTCTCACTACTGACTGGTAGTGATCCTCCTGCTTCTGCCTCCCAAGTGCTAGGATTACAGGCGCGTGCCAGCACACCCAGACTCCATCTCTGGCTCAGTGGGCTTGAGAGCAGGGCCTGCACAGCTTGTTGTTGTTTTTGGACATAGGGTCTTGCTGTATAGTTCAGGTTGGCCTTGTGCTCACACCAATCATCTTGCCTCAGCCTCCCAAGTTCAAGAAAAACTATAAATCAATAGGTTTCATTGATATTTCCGTATGTTTCTTGTTACATGTGGGTTTGTGGTTTGATTATGTCGGCCTGCCCTCCTCACCTTCCCCTGTGCTTTTCTTCTTCGGCCCCTTCCCTTTCTTTCCGACTTTCTGTTTTTCTTCCCAGTTTGTGTTCTGCAGTACATGTTTGCAATCCATTGCAATTGCATTCCTTAAGGGAGCTGGTACATGTGTGTAATAAATCTTAATCCTTTTTTCATCTGCTTCTCCCTTCCTCCCCACTTCTTTTTTTTTGTGGGACCAGGGTTCAAACTGACGACCTTGCACTTGCCCAGCAGGCACTTGTGCCTCGGAGCTATCTCCCCAGCCCCCCTCCCCACTTCTGGCAGCTCTTAATCCTATTCCCATTTGCAAAACAGCTGTCTCCTTATTTCCTATCATCTGTCTTTTATTTTGCTTCCTATTTATGTAGCAACACAGTTCACAATAGCCGAATCTTGGAAGCAGCCGATGAGTCTGCCCACAGATAAATGGATAAGGAAAATGCGGTATTTATATGCAATGGAGTACTGCTCTGCCATAAGAAGAGTAAACCCAAATAGTCCCTTGAAGTCAATATTTCTTAACTCTAAAGAGATTATTTTCTATCTTTCTCTTGTGCTGGGTGTTGAACCAAGGGCCTCAGGTGTGTTAAGCACATGCTATTCCATCAGTGAAACCACCAGTCCTTTTGTCCCTTTTAAACCACTAAGTAGAACTGTAGTGGTAAAGTTAGACAAAAGAATTAAATAAACAGCACTCGGGAGGCTGGGGCAGGAGGATCGGTGAGAGTTCGAGACCAGCCTGGGCTACAAAAACTGAGCTCAGCCTGAACTGTACAGCAAGACCCTGTCTCAAAAAGACAAAAAAAAAACAGAAAAAGAATTAAATAAAAATATAATAGTTCAGTGTAACAGACGACCAAAGGACAGAAAAAGCATTTGTAAGGCAAGTACGTAAGTTATGTAAACCCTATCTCATCATACCCCAAAGCATCAATGAACAAATACTAGGAATAGATTTTATTTAGAGAAGGAAACAAATAATTAGGACATTTTTTTTTTTTAAGTGGCTCAAACTTTGTAAGAGCTGGGAGTGTAACTCCACGAGAGGATGCCTGCCTGGCATGTGTGAGACTCTGGGTTTCACCCCCATGCTGCAAAGACAAAGCTAAAAATATAAAAAATAATTAGGAGTTCTTTGTTAATTTTAATTGGGAAAAATGGATAAATGAATACAGTATGATAAATGTGAAAGTTCTACAAGATCGAGACACTGATTACAGAATTGGATTATTTTGTCAAATATCTCAATTGTACATCCAAAATATTCTTGGCCTTATTAGTGAAATCCTTGAAATTAGTCTAAGGAAACATTTATAGACAGAAATATATATAGTAGAACTTGGTAATACCCTATTTTGCTGACTCTAGGACCCTGGAAACTTTAAAATACACCATTATTTCTTGCACCATGAAGAAAAAATACTTTAAAAAAAAAACAACAGAAGTGATTATTTTGGAGCCCGGCGGGATGGCTCAGTGGTCTAAAGCGCCTGCTAGGGAAAGCTTGGGCGGCTTCAGGGACCGCGGTTTAATTCCCGGCACCATATGCTGCGCCAGCCCTGCCCTCAGGGCAGGCTGAGCCGGCCATAAAAATGAGTGAATAAACAAATAAAGGTTCTGAAACAAGAAAAAAAAAAAAAAAAAAAGAAGTGATTATTTTATGCTTATTGAGGGAGCTCTTCTAGAGAGTTAGAAATACCTTGGAAATCGTGCTTACCTCGTGTATACATGGAGAAGTCCACTTGGGCACAATGCATCGCAGAGTGCTGCTGCTTTGTGTGCACTGTGACTCCTGCCTCAGCCTCCCAAGTGCTGGGATTACAGGCATGCGCCACCACGCCCGGCTCTCTTTCTTTCTTTCTTTGTTTCTCTTTCTTTTTTTCTTTGTTTCTTTTTTTTTTTTTAACAGAACTGGGGATTGAACTCAGGCCCTTGTGCTTGCCAGGCAAGCGCTTATTCAGCTGAGGTATCTCCCCAGCCCCTTGAATAAGATGTCTTTGAAAATTAAAGGTGTATGTTTTTTTTCATTTGGTTTTGGTTCTGGGGATCAAAACCTGGTCCTCATGTAGGCTAAGCAAGTGCCCTCCCACTGAGCCATAACCTCGGCCCCCATGCATAGTTTTTGTTAAGTCCCTGGGCATCGCGACCATTCTGATGCCTTAATGAGAGGCTCTGTAGCGTGTGCTCCAGCCTTGGGGTGCTCTGGGATTTCTTCTGTTGATGCTGAGGGAAATGGCATTTTCCACTTTGCCTTCGTTTGTGCTGCCTGGCAAGTGTCAGTGGCCCTGGAGCCCAGTGGCCAGCATGACTGCAGGCGAGAGGATAGCGCTCAGAGCAGGCCAGTGGGCAACAGCACAGAGCAGGTGGCGAGGCTACATTGCAGCTGCCTTGCTAGGATGCAGGGTGTGAGACTGTTCTGATTGCTCACGTGTTAAACTATGAGAAAAATACACCGCGTGGAATGCGTGGATTAGGCTAGAATGTAACAACAGCATGATCAGCCACATGAAAGCACGACCCAAGGGAGGTTATGGGCTGCAGATGCTACCGAGTATTACTGCAGTGAAAGTCTCCCGGTACAAATATTTCTGTATATGTAAATGACATTCTGTAAAAATCGTATGTGATTAATTCACTTGGTGGTTGGACTCCTGCCGGGTTTCGGATGCTAGGGCAGTGTCAAGTGGGGTGGCAAGTCACCTCAGCAGGCCAGCATTGGGTAGCAGTTGTTTTGTTTTTTCTAAACTAAAACCTCAGTATTCAGGTTCAGCTGCAGCGATGGCACTTTGCAATAAGTATGTGGGTTTCAGTTTGCAGTCCAAGCACTGGGCCTCTAAAAGGCTTGCCATCACTGCACTAGGGAAAGTGCTGTTCTCTGTGTTCAGGGTACTTGTGTTCTAGAGAGAACACTGTGTGATAGTGTCTGCAGGAGCCTGCGTCTCTCCGCCAGCAGCACACCAACTAAGACAGGAGTAAGTGCCAAGACACCAATGGAGAAAGCCCTGGGAAGGGGCTGGCTTAGCGCTGCTGGGACCTCGCTGGGTGGAACAGGCTGAGGGCTGGAGGGAGAAGTCTCTGCCAAGGTTTAGGGAAAAGCAGAGGCAGGGAGCCTACGGCCCAGGCCAGGCAGCAGGGCAAAGGCTTGGCCTGGGAAAGCGCGGCACGCTGCACATTTGAGAAGCTAAGAGGGAGCACAGTGGGTGAAACGACAAAGGCCGAGCATGCTCAGCACCAGATGGAGCTCTCCTGTGGGGACGATCACTGAGCATCTCAGGTTCCTTGTGTCAGGAGAAGATTTGCTGGCACAGTGAAACCAGGTTGTGTTTTTAAGAATCCCGCCCCGGCTCCCCTGTGGATTGTAGGGTAAAGGGGAGGCTGGTTTGAAGGCTGGGGGGAGCTGCGTGTGGTGGCACATGCCGTGATCACAGTGTTCAGGGCGGCCGAGGCAGGGGCATTGTGAGTTCAAGCCCAGTCTGGCTGCATGGTGGTTTATTAAGACTTTGTCTCAAAATAAAACAAGAAAAAGTGCTGAGGACATAGGTCATGTGAAGGGCCTGGGTTCAGTCCCCAGGGGGAGCGGGGAAGAGATTGTGTTGGCGCCCACCCAGCTGGCTGGAGCCCAGATGGAGAATATGCAAGGAGGTCAGTCCCTATGAGAGGACGATGGGCACAAATGGAGACACCATCTCCGTCTCCATGTCAGGTCTGAGCACCTGGGGAAGGTAAGGCAGAGACTGAGGAGACAGGTGGAGGGGAGCAGTGCGTGTGAGCTGGAAAGAAGCGGGAACTGCAGGTAAGTTCGAGCTGTGGAGGGGCCACCCAGCAGCCCTGGGTGGTCAGCAGGGACCGAGATGCTCCCGTGGGAGTCAGCAGCAGGACGTTGGTTGGAAGCGGCTATGAGCACCGAGGCCCTGGCACTGGACTGAGCTTTGAGGAATGCCAGTACTTAGAAGTTAGGCCAGGAAGAGTTCAGAGCAGTAGTCGGTGGGGGAGCAGGGAGAGCAGAAGAGCCCCAGGAGACTGGGAGCACTGCTGGAGTCTTCTCGGTCTTCCTGAGTGAGCTAGGAGCACTGCTGGAGTCTTCTTGGCATCCTGAGTGAGCTACTCAGCACAGTCTCTGGAGTTACAAAAATGTTAAAGCCTCTGAAGAGCAGGGGCTACAGCTGGAATTCACTGGTGCAGCATCTACTGGGCAAGTGCAAGGTCATGAGTTTGATTCCTGGTAAAAACAAAACAAACAACAAACAAAAAAGCAAACCTGTGAAGAGGCTGAATATAATTCTTTTTTTTTTTGGTGGGACCTGGGTTCGAACTCATGACCTTCCATTTGCCAGGCAGGCGCACTAGTGCATTGGAGCTATCTCCCCAGCCCCAGAGGATGAATGTAATTCTGTGGAGTTTTTTTTTTTTTTTAGACTGGGTCTCATTATGTAGTTCAGCATGGCCATGAACTCATTATGTAGCCCATGCTGGCCTGAAGCTTGTGGTGTCCTCCTGCCTCAGCCTCCCATGCGCCTGAATTTTAGGCATGCACCACGCACCTGGCCAAAAAATTGATTTAAAGAAGGAAATGAAGAGGGACAGTGTGCTGTGCCCAAAGGTCTTCCTGACAGAACACCCCCCAGGTGCATGTACGGCAGCCTGAGTTACTTCATGTAAGCAGGGGAGATCACTGAAGCATGCTAACGTATCTGGAAAGATCCCTTAATTCTTGGTGATGTCCTTGGTCATTGCAGGTGTGGTATGCTGCGTCCTACGCTGAATTTGTGAACCGGAAAATCCATGACATTTCTGAGGAAGAAAGGAAAGGTGGTTGAACTTTTTACACTGCTCATTTTCTAAATTACTTGTATTACATCTAAGCTGTGTCTGTTACGTCCTTAGGCAACCCCTCATTTTTCCACCCTAATATATTTTATTTTTCATTTTTTAAAACTTTTTTT
>PVJA010034071.1:0-22833 GCA_004027025.1 Myocastor coypus | reverse complement strand
TTTTTTTTTTTTTTTTTTTTTTTTTTTTTTTTTTTTTTTGAGTTGCTGGAGTATGTAGTATTGTTTTCCATCCTTTAACTGTTAGCCTATGAGTTTCTTTATGAGTTAAGTGCATTTCTTATATACAGCATATTGCTGGGTTTTGTTTCCTTATCCACTCTGCTAGTCTACTTCTTTTAATTGGAGAATTGAGTCCATTTACATTGATGGCTATAGTTGAAATGTATTGATTTATGATTGCCATCAATTTTATTTACTACTGTTTACCACTTTTTCTTCTATGTTTACTTGCTTACCCTATTTGGTGGGATTTTTCTCTTCTCATTTGTTGAATTTGGGTTCTTTTGGTCCCTCTCTAAAATATTTGTTAGTATACTGTGTAGTGTTGACTTTGAAATTCTTTAGTTGTTCCTTGTTGTGAAAGTATTTCAGTTCTCCCTTGTACTTGAAGGAGAGTTTTGCTGGGTATAGTAGTCTGGGCTGAAATTTGTTTTCATGGAGGACTTGAAATATTCTGCTCCATGCTCTTGACTTCATGGTTTATGAAGAGAAATCTACTGTTATTCTGATGGTTTTTCTTTTAAATGTGATCTGTTTCTTTTCTCTAGCAACTTTTAGTATATTATTCTTTTGCTGGATTTCTAGGATCTTGACTATTATATTTCTGGGTGTGTTTTTAATTGAGTTGATGTTATTTGGAGTTTTGTATGCTTCAGTTACCTGAATGTCTGATTGTTTTCTCATATTTGGGAAGTTTTCTGCTATTACTTCTGCCCTTATTCTTTTTATATCATTTGTATTGACTCCTTCTTTCTCATTGATTCCCATTAATCTCACGTTGTTCATTTTTGCATCATCTTGCAGATGATGAACTATTTTTTCCTGCATTCTGGTTGTTTTTAAAAGATCCTTTCTTACTCTTTCACTGGCTGCAACTGTGTCTTCAAGGTTCGAAACTCTATCTGTACTTTCATTCATAAGGTTTTACCAACTTGTGATTGAGGTTTTATTTTCTTGTATATTTCTTTGAGACTGTTTCATGCGATCTGTTTCTTTCCTATATTGCTCAGTCAGGGAATTTTTCATGTTTCTGTTCTCCTCTAAGTTTTCATCAATGTCTTTTTTTAATATTATTTAAGTCTTCCATTGTAGCTATCCTTTCTTTCTCTAGTTCAGAGATTATTTCTGCTCTGTTCTCCTCTTTACCTTTCTGCGCTTTTTCCCCTAGTTTAGATGCTAATTTAGAAATGTCTTTTTTTACTTCAGGTGTTATTTCTGTTCTGGTTTCTTCCATACTTTTCTCCAGTTACTTTTTCCAGTTCAGATTCTATTAATTCATGCACTTCTTTCTTTTTTTTTAAATTTCAGATGTTATCTCTGATCTGAGTTGCTCTATACAATTCTGTCCTTGTCTATCTACCTCAGATTCAGAGGTTTCTTTTTTTTTTTTTTTTGTCTTTTTGAGACAGGGTCTCGCTATGCAGTTGAGGCTGGTCCTGAGCTCACTTTTGTAGCCCAGGCTGGTCTCGAACTCGCACCAATCCTCCTGCCTCAGCCTCCCGAGTGCTGGGATTACAGGCGTGAGCCACCACGCCC
This sequence comes from Myocastor coypus, assembly GCA_004027025.1. Lineage (NCBI taxonomy): Eukaryota > Metazoa > Chordata > Mammalia > Rodentia > Myocastoridae > Myocastor > Myocastor coypus. The sequence goes on along the minus strand of PVJA010034071.1, from coordinate 21,237 downwards.
GGCTAAGATTCAGAGGTTTCGGCTGCATGATTTCCATTTTCTTCCATGGCTCGGGCCCTGGAATTGCATCTCAGTCCTTGTCATTATCATTTTGTATGGCAGTGATCTTTTCACTTTGGTGAAGTTATACTGTTAGTGCCTATGGGAGTCTGCTCTGGATCCACCAAGCTTGTTCGCCTCCAGATGTGCCTGGCTACGTGTCAGACCTTGGGCCACTCGCTGCTGTAAGGCCTGTGGGTCAGGACTGTGGTTGAAGTCAGAGCTCTGGAGTTGAGAAGTCTGGCAGGCACACAGGCCAGACAGGATGGTAGATGGTTTCAGGACTGGAGTTTGGGTGGGAGAAGCCAGGAGATAGAGGCTGGCTGAGGGTCCTTAACTGGCAGGTGCACAGACCAGACAGGATGGCAGATGGATTACTACTAGTGAAATCTTCTGAACTTGAAGTACACATTTTTATATACATATAGGATATTTAAATACCTTTTTTATTTGCCATCATTATCTTTTACTTATAAAGTACAGTGTGATATTCAATCCACACATATCATGTAGTCGTCAAATGAAGACAACTAGCATTTATATTGCCTTATTCATCTCTCATTTTTGTTGTGGCTTGTGTGTAGGTGTCTCCCCAAAGCCTCATGCAGTCATGGGGTGGGGACTTCTAGAGTTTGAGATTAACTCATGATCCACTGGGATTGTGGGTAATCCACTGGGATTATAGGCTTTAGCACTGCTGGGATTTTAGGTGTCAGTGTTACACCCAGCCTGAGGCAGAGAGCCAGAATGTAACATAAGAGAGTGAGAGTGAGAGCAGAGGGAGAGAGACAGAGAGAGAGAGACAAAGAGAGAGAGAGACAAAGAGAGAGAGACAGAGAGAGACAGAGAGAGCGAGAAACAGAGAGACAGAGAGGCAGACTCTCTCTGTTGCCATTTTTGCTGTACTGCTGCCATGAACTGGATGCTGTCTGGCATGTGCCACTCAGCCTTACAGCCAGCCAAATATGGACTGAAATCTGCAGTAACCATGAGCTAAATAAACCTTTCCTTCCTTCATTTTGGGTGTCAGGTATTTGTCCTGGCAATGAGAGAAGAGTAACTGAGACAATTTCTTTGTGTTGGGACTTTTGGAGCTCCTGTCATCTAGATTTTTATGAAATATAAAGTAAATTACTGTAAACTACAGTGCCCTGCTATGCTATAGAACCCCAGAGCATGTTTCCCCTCTCTGGCCTTACCTGGCACCAGCTGCCCACCTCCCTCCCCTGCCCTCTGTTGATCACTTTGGTACACTCCCATGTCTGTGAGATAAAGTTTTTTGATCAACTCAGTTTTGAACCCTTTGGTAGTATGCATTTTTCAAGTTATTTTTCCATTTGACCTGAGTTGCTAAAATTAATGGGTGAATTTGTTCATAAACTCTCTTTACTATCTATTCATATATTTAGAATCTGTAGTGACATCATTTTTGTCGTTCTTAATGCTAAAAATTTCAATCTTTTTTGTTCCCAATATTTCTCAAGAAAGGCTTTATAAATTTTAGTGAGTTTATGTAAGAATCAGCTTTTGGTTTTACAGATTGTTCTCTATTGTGTTTTTTTCTCTGAATTTTATTGATTTGCATGTTGATTTCTATTGTTTTCCTTCCATTTGCTCCATGTTTCCCTTACTATTCATTTCCAGCACTTTTTTTTTTTTTTTAATTGGAAGCTAAAACATCAACCGGAGACCTTTTATTTGCTTTTCTAATAGTGGCACTTAGTATCATGGTTTTCTTATAAATATTTTGCTAAAGAGAGCCCACAAATTTTTTGTGTTGTATCTTTATTTTACTCTGCTAAAACTTCTAATTTCATTTAATTATTTATTTTTCATCTTTTATTCATTTTATTTATTTATTTTTTATTTTATTTATTTATTTATTTATTTTATTTTATTTATTTTTTTTTTTTGTCTTTTTGAGACAGGGTCTTGCTATGCAGTTGCGGCTGGCCTTGAGCTCACTTTTGTAGCCCAGGCTGGTCTCGAACTCGCACCAATCCTCCTGCCTCAGCCTCCCGAGTGCTGGGATTACAGGCGTGCGCCACCACGCCCGGCTCTTTTATTCATTTTAATGAGAGAAAAGATAAAATAGCAATGAACAGTTTCAAAACAGGTTAGTAGGACAGTTACAATAATTAACATATTGCATATTGTTGTATTTAATTTCATTTATTTTTTGACTGAGATGTTATTTGGTAGTGATAAATTTAATTAACAATTGTTTGGGGACTTCCCAGACATCTCACTGCTGCTGAATTAGAATTTACTGCCTTTGGGGAGAAAGTATGTGTTCAAAGCATGACTTGAATTTCATTTTGCTCTGCCTGAAGGTCTTCTTTAAATTATGTCCTATAGAGAAAATGTGCTTATGGGGAATGCTGTCATTCATTGTGAAAATTCTTACATTTTGCCCAAGTCTTTGAAAAGTACTTTTAGGTTACATTTTTTTCTTTCAGTATATTGTTTGTACAATAAAGATTCTACTCTGTTAACCCATTTCCATTATGAGGAAAACACTGTCATACTCACCCTCGCTTCTACCACATAGTATGCCATTTTCCTCCTCTAGTTTTAAATTATTTCAACACATCTATCTTTGTGTAGATTTAGTAGATATTCCCCGAGGCTGTCTTCAGAGGCTTCGCGTCCTCCTGTACCTCTTACCATCCTGCCAGGTAGCCTCTCAAAGGCTCCGCGCAGCGACTCCTACATGGAGCTCAGCCAGTACCAGGACCAGCACTTTTGGGGTAACAGTGAAGAGCAAGAAAAAATACTGAAGAAAAGCTGTACATTGTATGTCAGAAATCTCCTATTTTATACAACTGAAGTACAAATTTATGAAGTCTTTAGCCAAAGTGGTGACATGAAGAAGATAATTGTGGGTTTGGATAAAATGAAGAAAACAGCTTGTGCTTCCACATTGTGGAATACTATTCAAGACCTGATACAGAAAATGCCCTGCATTTAATCAGCAGGACCCAGCTGGACGACAGATCATCTGCTAAGACTGGGCTTCAATAAATGCCGGAAGTACCGCTGAGGGCGCTCTAGGCCAGGTTTGAGATGAATATCAGCAGGCCTACGACGCTGGAAGAGGGGGCTATGGCAAAGTAGTACAGAAGCAGTGAGAGGGGAGAGCTCTGTTAGTGCAGAGATGCCCACCTTGGATGGCTGGATCACCAGAACCATTTTCTGTTACCAGATCAAAAAGTAGGTTCCTTGTAGGTGGCGATGAGGTTGAGTGGTCGAGCAAAAACAAATGTGCTCCTCAGCAGCAGGTATGGACTATGATGTTATTCAATTGAATCTGCCAGCCAAATGGACCACATTTCTAGGAAGACCAGAAAAATGTAAAAATTCATTTTCCTTTTTTTTTCACATATATTTTTCTAATTTCTATTTTTTATTATTCATTTTTATTATTCATTTTTTATTATTCATTTTAATGAGAAAAAATAAAATAGCAATGAAACAGTTTCAAAACAAGTTAGTACAATAGTTACAATTAATATCATGCATATTGTTGTCTTTATAGTAGTTATTCAGAGGAAAAGGTGCAGACCTGGTATCTTGTCTAAAGAATATTACTACAAACTTTTATTCTCAATGAAGTAAGACAAAGTAGCTATGCATCTATCCTCTCTCTCTCCATATATATATATATATATATATATATATATATATATATATCCCTGTGTATACATATATGTATACATTTTTTTCTTTTTAAAGTTTCTAATACTAGGAGAAAATATTATACCAGGTCTTACAAGTAAATTGTAAGTCAGAGAAACAGTATGAGTCATAAAACAAAAAGTATGACAAAAACTATTCAGAAAATTAAATATTAATTAATTAAAATTAAATTAAATATTTCAAAACAATATTCCAAAATTCCAATCAAATCATGACTTCAATAATTTATTATTATTATTATTATTATTATTTTATTTTTTATTTTTTTGTCTTTTTGAGACAGGGTCTCGCTATGCAGTTCAGGCTGGTCTTGAGCTCACTTTTGTAGCCCAGGCTGGTCTCGAACTCACATAGATCCTTCTGCTTCAGCCTCCTGAGTGCTGGGATTACAGGCGTGCACCACCACACCCAGCTATGACTTCAATTTAGAGGCCAGAATGTTGTGTATCATATGTAGAAATCTGTAATCAATTCAGTATTTGAATAGGTAAATATATACAAAGATATCAACTAAGAAAAGTTTGCGTGGTAGTAAAGCATTACTAAGAATAAAACATAACATAAATACTGGAATTGCAAATATATAACTAGAATTTCTAACATTTTGGGGATAGGATATCACACAAAGTTCTAGTATGTTGTGTACATGGACAATGTCCATAATACTCACTGGTGGCCAGGTGTCACTTGTGGGACTGATTTACTGCTATTTCTTTGATGTTCACCTTGTAGACCCAGACAAAATAATGATCATAAGGTGCAGGAGAAGTCTATTTGTATAATATGCTGATGGACATATTCTGCTACTGTATACAAAAGAATAGTTGAAAGACTGCTTTTGTGTACCTCTTTTTCTCCTGTGTTTAATTATTTGCCCTATTTTGTATGTTCTTTCCATTTTCCTTTATGCAGTTGTCATTTTGGTCCTTCTCTAGAATATCTTTTAGTAAAAACTATACAGAGTTGGCTTTGTCATCATGAACTTTAGCTGTTTTTTGTCCTGGAAGTATTTCACTTCTCCATTGAACTTGAAAGAGAGTTTTGCAGGGCATAGCAGTCTGGGCTAGAATTTGCTTTCCTACAAGACTTGAAGTATTTTACTGGATGCTCTGCTTGACTTGATGGTTTGTAAAGAGAGATCTGTTGTTATTCTAATGGGCTTTCCTTTAAAAGTATTATGTTTCTCTTTTCTAGCAGCTTTTAGTATATGGTTCCTGTGCTGAGTTTCTGGGATCTTGATTTTTATATGTCTGGGTGTGGTTTTAATTAGGTTGATGTTATTTTAAGTTCTATACACTTCAGTTACCTGAATGTCAAGTTGTTTCTCAATATTTGGGAAGCTTTCTGCTATTACTTCTTCCTATATTCTTTTTATATCATTTGTACAGACTCTTTCTCATTGATGCCTATTAATCTTACATTGTTCATCTTTGCATCATTTTGCAGATGATGAATAACTTTTTCTTGCATCCTAGTTTTTAAGAGATCTAGTCTTACCTTTCACAAGCTGCAATGGTGTCTTTAAGATCTGAGAAATTTATTTTCACTTTCATTGAAATAGTTTTGCCAGGTTGTGATTGAGGTTTCAAGTTCACGTATAGCACTTTGGATCTGCTTCATATATTATATTTCTTTCCCATATTGCTCATTCAAGGATTTTATCATTTTTCTATTGTCCTTTTTTAAAATCATTGTCTTTAGAAACACTTAGTACTTCTTTTATTGTAGGTATTGTTTCTTTTTTTACTTCAGAAATTATTTCTGATCTGATTTCCTCTATGCCTTTCTGCAGTTGTTTCTTTACTTCAGGTGCTATTATTTCAGAGATTTCAGGTGTATGATTTCCAATTTCTTCTATGCTATTGTCTCCTTTATTTGTTCTGGGTGGGCTTGGGGCCTGAGAGTGCATTTTGCTTCTCTTTGTCATTTTGTATAGCCCTACTTTCTGACTTTTGGCTTAGAACTTTGGTAGAATTCTTACCTTAGCACCAGGTCTGGATCTACCAAGTTCAATGTCATCCAGGCAGGTGTGGCTTGGGTCTGGCTTCTGAGCTTCACTTCTTCCTGTTGCAGCCTTTAGAGGCATACCTGCTGTTTCACTCTGGCAAGATGTTCTTCTCCTGGATCAGCTGGCTGGGTCTTGTCTCTAGCCTCTCTGCAGGGAGTTCTGAAGCACTTTTCCACACTGGGCACAATAGGCCTGCTTGCTGGGTCAAATGAATATCCAGTGGGCCAAGGGAGGTCTCAGTCACACAGTGGACCTGGCTGCTGGTCCAATCAAAATTCACTTTCTGATGTTTGAGTCTGAGAGGACTCAAGATCTTGGAATGATTTTTTTTTTTTTTTTTTTTTTTTCTGGAAATCAAACTCACAACCTCATGCTTGCAAGGCAGGTACTGTGCTACTGAGTTAAGCCCCTGACCCTTTTGGCTTTTTTTTTTTTTAAATTTGAAGTTGGTATGATGTAAAATTCTTTAAGATAAAATGGGAGATTCGCTATGTTATACAGTTTACTGTCAATTACGAAAGGGTGTCTGACAACTGCATGTGTTCTCTGATTTAAAGTCTGGCCTCTGGAGGCCAACTTTGACCCTCCTCAACACTTGGAACAAAAGTCTAAGATCGCAGAGGACCTCCCCACCTTGGACTACTTCCAGGAAACTCAGTATAGGACTCAAGTTCTGCTAAATACAGTTTTCAAAAGATGTCACATTTTGCCTAAAGCTAAAAAAGAGAAAGTTGTAACACAGACACTCAAAGAATTAATTTGTGTTTGTAAAGCAAGAGATAATTTCTTATGTGTGAGCATAATTTTTCCTGGTTAGGAAAAATATAAAATGTTTTCATCTACTAACAGAATGTCTTCTGATGTCCAGTGGCACACAGAGGCTGCGGGTGCAGGGCTCTGCTGTGAACGTCCTGCACTGCTTGTGGGAATGAAGCGAGGTTTGATCATTCAGTTCCAAACTGGTAGTTGTAAACATTTGTTTTTTATTTTCTAATTTGAAATAATGTAATTTGTATTCTTCTGTAGTGAGATATAACTCAGATTTCTAAAGGCCTTAAAACCAAAGATAGTGATTATTATTTAAATTGTCTTTTGTAACAGACTACAATAAAGTTGGACCAACTTACAATAAACAAACAAATAAACAAACAAACAAACAAATAAATATTCCCTGGCTTTTTTCTGCAATGTAACTGTTTCTCTAGAAAGTGTTTGATTCTCTGTGGTGTTGGTAGCGACAGAGCCCTGATCTTGCCTGGGGGGGTCATTTCTTGCTGGTGAGGTGAACATCTGTGCTTTGCCAAGGTCCTCCAGTTCATGCGCCTCCCACTCTGGTTGAGGGGAAGGACTCTCAGATTGTGTCTGCTTCAGACATTGTTACCTTGAGAAACTGAGTGGTTCTTCCCAAGCCTCCTGTACTTTCTTTGGTACATAGAGTGATCAACACAAGTATTTCAGCTCCACAGGTGGATGCCGGAAGGGAAAGCTATACAGACCTTGAGGTAACTTGACGCTCACTGTGCTAGGAACTCCTTCCTTTATGAAATGCTTTCCTGAGGTCTCTAGCTACCCTTGTCTCCCCAGATTCTCAGCGCAATATTTTTCACATCAGGAGTTTGGAGTCCATAACTGGTTTCTCCTTCATGCACTGTAGCTCTCTTCAGCACTAAAGCTTACATCTTTGCTTTTCACCTGTTGGGGATCATTGTCTTTTCTTCCTGATATCAGTATCTTGTAAAACATGGTTGTGTATAATTATTTTGGTTTTGTTGCTTCATATGGAAGGAAAATATCTTCTTTGTGGCTCCACCATGGATGGACACAGAAGTCTACATCTTTTATCAAAGAAAAATGTATTTATAATTTGAAACAACTGACTCAGAAATCAACTTTGAAAAATAACGTTTAAATCAAGTGTTGACTTCACTGGTAAGCTTTTTAATTCAGGGCTTGAAAACTTACATAAAGGTGACTTTCACTATATAGTGGCATGAAAATTGCTGTTTATGGGTACATGTACTTATTAAAATAAGTATATGTTTTGAGACATTGAGAATGCTCTACTGTTTTTGTTAAAGTTTTATGACTGAAATGACATTTTCAAGTGAACTTGCATTCAAATATGTAATGCTAATATGGAACGTGTTATTGCCCGACTGTAATTTATCTATTATCTGATATTTAGGATAAAGTCCTGAAATGTCCTAAACATCTTAACTATTTTGTACTATTTTCTAACAGGTTTATTCATTCTCTAGTCTCTGTTTCTGTTAGTGATTGTTATTAACAGTATTAACAGTTAAAATACACAATACATTATTGCATTTTAGGATTAAACCTTCATCCCCTTTCTGAAAACATTTTATTATAGTGTATATTTGAGGTAGTATTTTCTTCTGAATGTTTTTATAAAATATTAGCAAATCATAACCTGTGCTACTAATGCCAGCAGTGATACTTGGTGTTTGAAAACTATAAGGTAGTTCTTTGAATTATATTCATCGTAGGAAAAAAATTATACACACAGCATATTTTGCCACTTCTCTATCAGGAGAATCACTATGTTGCTAAGCAACAATGACTGTAAAGAAATAGATATGTAAAATCCTGGGAAGCACTAGTTCTTTCTCTGTGTTTTAGAATTTGAAGACAAATAATGTTTTTCTTTTTTAAAAGCTCAACAACATATTCTAAAGAGAAATTCTGAGTAATTAGTGATGATAACAATTTTGAAATAAAATATAAAATAGATATTTTTACATAATTTAGTAGTAAGCAATTCAAAGTCATTTTCTCCAAAAAAAGATAGCTCTTGGTTTTGTTTTCAGATGACCGTGGGCAGAACTGTCTCCAGGGTGCCACTTCTCAAATAGGGGAGGTTGCATACAACCAACATTTTGAGATTTATTTAATATCCCAGATGTCAACTAATCATTTGAAAGTCTATTTAGGTTTCTGCCTAACAGAAAATAACACAAAATTTCTTTTCAACAAACTAAGGTAAAGTTTTCGTGTAAATAAAACAAATTAGCTTCTATGATGAAATATTTTTAAAATAGTGGTATATACAAGTTGGGGAAGTATTTGAGTATTTAAATGCCTCCTTGCTTCCTTTTATTTGTCTTCTGCCTTGCTCTTTATTTGTATGCATATTGTTCCTCATAGAAGATAAATTATGCAATATTTGAAATTCTGTGTTTGGTTATTTTGTCTAACATTATAGTCCGAAATTTCTTTACCTATGAATGCCTCAAATTTATCTTTATTTATAGCAGCACAATACTCCATTAAGTACAGTTCCCATATTTTCCTATCCACTCATGTTGGTGAACATCCACGCTGTTTCCACGATGTAGCTATGCTAAATTATGCTGCTGTGAACATGGGTATGCATGAAGAATCCCTGTAATGCGTTCATTTTAACTGTTTTGGGAAGATTTCTTGGTGCAAGAGAGCTGAACTAAATGAAATCTCTCTCTCTCTCTCTCTCTCTCTCTCTCTGTCTCTTTTAATGTATTGGGTGCAGGGTCTCACTACACAGCTAGGACTCATAATGATCCTCCTGTTTTCAGCCTCCCTAGTGCTGAGATAACAGGTGTGCACCTCCACACCCAGTCTCAGTGGCCAGCTCAGAGCACTTGGGCTGCAGGGACAGTAAGGCATGTGGTACTGGGGATTGAATCTTGGTCCCTGCTCATGACTAAGCAGACAGTCCACTGAGCTATTTTGCTGGCCGCGAAGGGAATTTCTACTTCTAGTTTTGTGAGGATTCTCCACAATGATATTCATAGTGGTTGTACTAGTTTATATTCAAATGTACAGTTCCTTTCATCCATCTACTCACCAGTATTTGTTGTATTTAGATCTTTTTTTGATGACAGACATTCTTCTGGGGTGGGATGGAATCTCCAGGTAGTTTTAATATCCATTTTTCTGATGGTCAGCAATGAAAGTATTTTTTCATGTCTGTAATTTTTAAAGGAATATCTGTTCATTTTAGTTGCTCATTTTTTGATTGGGTTTTTTATTTGAGAAGGTAATTCTTGAGTGCTTTATGTGTTCTTGATATTAGTCCTTTGTCCATAAAATAACTGACAAAAGTTTGTTCCCATTCTGTAGCTTCTCTTTTTATTCTGCTTCTTGTTTTACTTGATGGGTAGAAGCTTTTTAATTTGATAGGGCCCTATGTGTTCCTTCTGGATACTATATCTTGTGCCAGTGGAGTTCTGCTCAGAAAGTTCTTGGCTATGCCTACATCTTCAAAAGTTGTGTCTACTTTATGTTCTAGCAGATTGTTTTTATTTCATCATGTAGAGTTTTGAACATTTTTATTTTATTTTGGTACATTGCTGCATATACAATCCTAGACCCAACCTGCATGTGGATATCCAATTTTCTCGGCACTGGTTATTAAACAGTCTGCCTTTCCTCCAGTGTAGGCTTTAGGCTTCACTTTCAAAGTTCAAGTAGCTGTATGTGCCTGGGGTTGTTTCTGCTTTTCTATTCTTTTGATTCACATAGCTGTTTTTGTTCCAGTCTTGCCCTGTTTGATCAGTGCAACTTTGTAGCAGAACTTCAGGTCTGGGATTTGATGCCACCTACTCAGCTTTTGCTACCCATGATTGTTTTTTCTTACTCTGTCTCTATTGATTCCATATAAACTTGAGGATAATTTACTCTGGCTCAAGGAGACATGATGTTGATATTTTGATTGGAATTGCATTAAATTTATTTATCAGCTTAGGAAGTATGTCCATTTTGATTATGTTGGTTCTTATCCAGGAACAGGAAATACTTTTCCATTTTTTTATGTTCTCCTTGATTACAATGTAGTACTCATTGTAGAGATCTTTTGCTTTCCAAGGTTAATACCTAAGTAATTAAATTATTAATGCTACTATAAATGGTATGGTTTTCTTGATTTCTCAGTGAGTACATTATTAGTACATAGGATTGTTATTGATTTTTCTGTCTTTGCTTTGTATCTTGCTATATTGCTGGATTTAGTTATCAATTCTAAGAGTCTTTTGGTGGAATTTTCTGGGTCTTGTAATTAAAGCATCATGTTACCTGCAAGTAACGGTATTTCATATACCATCTCTCATAGTTCTTACTCTTGACAGATTTCTCAGGCTAATAGTTGGAGGAAAATGTTTACGAAGATGATGATAATTTACCTCCATGTCTTGTTCCTGGTTTCAGATGAACAGATTTCGCCTTTTTTCCTGTTTAATATGATGTTGGCATCTGGTCATAAATGACATTTCGCATGTTGAAATAAAGACCTTCTAACCCTATGTTCCTCAGTATTTTCATCCTGAATGGATGCTGGATATTTTCAAAGCCTTTTTCTGCGTCTATTAAGATAAGGATGAGATTTTTGTCCTTGCTTCTGTTGATTTAATGAATTATATCTATTGATTTACATATGCTGAAACATCCTTGCATTCCTGGGATGAAGTCCATTTGCTCAGTGTTCGATCCTCTTGATGAAGACGTCTTACAATGAGATAGCGCTTTTCTTGACAAGTTTTCATTTAGTACCCACAGAATGTATCAGATTGTTTTACTTGTTGTTTGTTTACATGTTATTTAAACGTATAAAATCTTTAACAACACAACAATAGGGACTTTGTAATAGTAGTAGCACACGAGCTACTATTAATAATAATGAGAACTTCTGAATAAATTTTTGAATACAATAAGTTGTAATGCAATGTAAGGTGGTAGTATGGTCAGAAACCAGTTTTAACTAGGTCATTTTACAGTATTACAGATCAGAAGACACATAAAATTAAGGCACATTTTAATTTATAAATTTTGAGGCAATGTTCTTTTCCAAGCTGCATATTATGTATGCTTCAAAATTATTTAAGATTTTTCAGTTGGTCTGCTTGTTATAAATGTATGTCAGATGTTACACTGTTTTGTTTTGTTTGTTTGTTTTTCCAGATCTGGGTATTTAGCTCAGGCTCTCCAGCTCCCTTTTCTGTGTGGTCAGCTCAGCCCACCCTAGGAGTGGGGTTGGCACAGAATGTGGTGCCAGGGATCAAACCATGGTCCCTGAACACTTGCTTAAGTGTGTCTAAGCAGGCACTTTAGACTATTGAGCTATCTCACCAGCTTCTGTCACACTTAAAAACAAAAACAAAAAAAGTACAACTCACCATTCGGTTAAAGTGCTATTGGAATATATCACCTTAAGTTCTGTGTGCAGACATAGATAGCTGCATATATTTTGGTGCACAGGAAAAGAACAGTGAAGGTGATGTAAATAAAAAAGAAAGAAAGTCTTCTGACATTTGCGGTCAATGTTTCATAGCATGTTTGGGGCAGAGAAGGTTCTTTGCAAGTACCGTAAGTTTGTCAACTAAATGAAGGAGTCAACAAATTCTTGTCAATTCTGGTCATTTTAAAAACTTATAAAACCTTTGAAAGAGATACACAGAAAGCTTTCAGTAACAGCCTGTTCTAAAATTACCTACTTAAAATCCCTTCAACCTGTTCATAATAAAATTCTCACTTCTCGAACAAGAAATTTGATATTAGCTCATGATATACTTCAATTAGCATTTCCATTTTTAAGAAAATATATTTTGATCAGTGTTCAGTATAACTATATTAATTTCAATAAAATTTATTTATTTTCAAAAATCTTACAAAAGTAGGCAACTAAGGTATTTTGAAGTGAGAAAGCCACAGAAAAATTGCATATCCTTTTCAGGTAAAAACTCACATTTAGATTTTTAATTTCTTTCTTGGTTTCATTCTAAATCTCCTTTCTAAATCTCAACTTAATTCTTTGAGTTCTTAGGATAGTAACCCCTCAAAGAAACACAAAAGTACATAGGAGGTGGTGTCTTTCTGTGCTGTTTTGTTATTCAATTATAAGATCATACTGTAAGACAGATATCAAGGCCAGATTATAGGAGGGTTCTCAAGGAAAAATGTGCCACCCACCATATGGTTTAATTTAATCCTCTAAATTGATCGCATTCATTCCAGAAGTAGTATTAAGAGGTCTCATTCAACATACTCTCAGCAAACACAAGAATATACATGCAATCTCCATCTTCAAGGAGTGTAAAGTTCATTTGACACACACGATGTGTTTACCTTAGTACTTTTCTTGAAAATTTAGAGATCAGCATACACACATGCATAGACATATACCTTATGCAATGAACAAAATATAAATAAACATCAAATATGTATACAACACTTTCCTTGGACAGTAAGTGGCACAATTAGCAAAGCTAGTTCAAACTAAATATGAGCTTTGTATATTTCGGGAGGGGAAACTTTCAATAACTGGGGATATCAGTCTACTGTGATGATGTTTGGTAAATGAAAGTATTTGAAAATGGATACAAAGGATATTTTATAGTGAATAAAATAATTAGCTAGAAAGATGGACCAAATGATGACCTGGGTCTTTTCTGTGGGTTTTGAGACTCTTGGGAGGAATGCAAAGAAAAATAATGTTTAATCTGAACATTATAACATTTAAAAATTATTTCAATAGAAAAATTATTTCAAATAGAAAAAGTATTTCAATAGTAAGAACTATGAGCGATGGTATAAGAAATACCGTTACTTGCAGGTGGGTTTTGAGACTCTTGGGAGGAATGCAAAGAAAAATAATGTTTAACCTGAACATTATAACATTTAAGAATTATTTCAATAGAAAAATAGAAAATGACAGCATTTGTAGGGAATGCAGGCCACAATCTTGGATTCCAGGTTTCAGTGAATGCTTTAGAACATATTTTAGGAAGGGTAATGGTCCTGCTTGACCTGCTACACTACTGAAAGCTGTTACTCTTCAGAGACAGCAAAGCACTTGTAATCAGGCTAGAGCACACTGTAAAGTCAAGAGGTGGTAGTGCTTCATGGGCAGACTTGGGTAGCATGTAGTTTGTTGGTTTTTTTCATTTTAAATAATAAGGAAATGTTTATAACCATACATGATTCCCTCTGTTGATTTGACTCTCATGTTGGAAGTATGGAGAAAGATTAGCAGTTGGTTACTAAGTACCTAGCTACAATTCAAAATAAGGATGAGAAAGAAACATGTCATTATACTCTGTAAGCAATACTACAAAAACTGGAGGCTATAACAATGAGTCTCTAACTGTATCACAAGGAATTCTAAAATACCAAGAAGATGCCTAAAACTCTGTTGAGAAGTTGGTATGGGGGTAGAGAGTATTAGAGACCATCCTGCACCAGCAGTCCCAGGTCTCTGCCTAGACATCACCCACTGGGAACCAGCCCATACCTCTGAGCTTTCCCCACCCGGGCAACACTTGTAAGGACCTGGTCCTGCTAGCTTGTTACCCTGACCTAAGGGTGAATGAAAATGAATGACAAAGCAGATACCAGACAGTTTAACATATGGGTAGCCAGTGTGTTCTTGCCTCTAGGACAGAGGAGCCCCTGGGATTCACCCAGATATAACACAAGCAATTAACATAGCGCAAGAGACATCTGCCTCCTATTTTCTATTCATGAGTGCTCAGGTGAGTAATTTATTTATTTATTTATTTAAAATTTTTTTTAAAATTTTATTTTATTTTTTCTTGTTTCTGAACTTTTGTTTATTTATTTATTTATTTTTATGGCCGGCTCAGCCTGCCCTGAGGGCAGGGCTGGAGCAGCATGTGGTGCCGGTGATCAAACCGCGGTCCCTGCAGCCGCCCAAGCTTTCCTAAGCAGGTGCTTTAGACCACTGAGCCATCCTGCCCGGCCCCTTTAATCTCAGCATAAAACCTTTTCCCCAGACTTGTGCCAGCCTACCACTCCTGCATGATGCCTTTTAGTTTTGTGCTTACAGAGGAGGCCAGTTAGGCCTCAGTTTCCTCTGGTCTCCCACAAGAGAGGGCTTTATGCAGTACTTTGATCTCACAGATAGTTCTATTTTTATGTCTTTCGTACACATGGACACTGTGAACGTTTCATTTTAATAAAGGACCAGAGCCTGGTTTAAAAGAAGAGTGAAACCAGCCAACTGTTAAGTGTTTAATTATAGTAGTCTTAAGCAAGATGTTGAATCACTGTTATAAAATGTTTAAATATTTGTGAAACACAGATGGTGTGCACTGAATATGGACAGTCATTTTGCTTTATAAAAATCATGCTGTCCTTTAAGATTTAAAACTACCTTAAATGCCCACTATGCATAGAAATAACATCGCCAATATCTCTGTGATAATTATGAGATTTACCTTTTCCTTGACATCTTTTCTTAGACCTGTGTTCCTACTCTCTGTTCCAAATCTTATTAAGAATAGCACAATTCTAATAAAAATTTATTTATGACTTTGTGGGCCCATACCACAGTTATGGGCTGCATATGATTTCTAAGCCATAGGTTGGGTACAACTGATGGAGAATGAAAAAGGTATCAGTTCATCAGGATAATATAGTAATTGCAAATATATGTGCATCCAGCATTGAAGTACATACATCACATGTGTAAAGATAAATATTAGCAAATCTAAAGACAGATGTAGGTAACAATGTAATAATATTAGGGCACTCGGGAGGCTGAGGCAGGAGGATTGGTGTGAGTTCGAGACCAGCCTGGGCTGCAAAAGTGAGCTCAAGGCCAGCCTCAACTGCATAGTGAGACCCTGTCTCAAAACAACAACAACAACAACAAAAGTAATAATATTAGGAAACTTTAGTATCCTAGTTTCAACCATAAATGTTTCATTCAGACAGAAAATAAAAAAACAAATAATACTGGAATAGCATTATAACAAAATTGGCCTAACAGACATATACAGAATATTCCATCCAATGGTAGCACGTGGAGTGCTTTGTAAGATAGATCATCTATTAGCCCACAAAATAACTCTTAAACTTAAGAGAATTGAAATTACCAAATACCTTTTATGATCATAATTATGAGAAATTAGTATGAAGTAAAATATAAAAATTCACACATACATAGAAATGAAAGGGCACAGTTCTTAGTAGTGTAAGAACTAAAGAAACCAAAAGCAAATAAAAAATGTGTTGAGGCCAATAAAGATGGAAATGCAACATGCTAAGATTTGTGAAAAGTGGCAATAGTAGTTCTAAGAGGGTGGTTTATAGAGACAACTGGCAGAACAGAGGAAAAATGAAAGATTTTTCTTTGGTAATCAACAATACTTTACACCATAAGTTAATGGGAAAAAAATAAGTCCAAAGTTAGAAGACAAAAGGAAATAATGAAGGCTAGAGCAGAAGGAAATAAACTAAAATAAAATAAATATGAGATCAATGAAACTGAATTAACGCCTAAAAAAGTAAGCAAGTTGACAGATCTTTAACTTAAGAAAAAAAGAGAAAACAAAATCATAAATGAAAGATGGTACATTATCACTTATACCGCAAAAAGGTAAACATAATAAGAGATATTTGAACAGTTGTATACCCTAAAGTTGGATAATCTAGAAGAGGTAGATAAGCATATGATTTACCAAGAATGAAACCTAAAGAAATAATAAGTCTGAACAGGAAGCTAAGCATGTAGCTCAGTGGTAGAATACTTGCCTAGCAAGTACTGGTTCAATCTCCTATAGCAAAATGGGTCTGAAAAGATCAACCATGAATAAGCAACTTAGTAAAAATGAAACAATAAGTTCCTTAATCCTAATCTTTCCCTTTGCTGGAACAAAATATCTGATACCCTTAACATAAGGTGGAGTGGTTCACTTAGCTCACAGTTTTAGAGGACTTAGTCCATAGTTCATTGTACTAAGGTAGTTTCACAATGGTGGACATAAATTGCTTAAAATGTAGTGGCAGGGAAGCCAAGCAAGAGAACAGGTCTTAAGAGGAAGGAGTTCAAGACAAGATGTGGCACCCAAGGCCCTGCCTTCCTGACCCATCCTGGTCCATCCTAGAAATATGCTTTACTAATCCACTAGTCAGCTGTTCAACTGATCAAATTGACAGTCCACTTTAACTGTCACACCTCCCAATAAAAAAAGCCCAGAAATTTCTTGCTTCAGTGGTAAGAATTACTGAACATGTAAAGAAGATTTAATAACAAGACTTCTTAAATTCGCAAAATAAAATAAAATAAAATGAAGAGAAACACTTCCAATAAGGAGTGCTTTATGAAAGCTGCATTAGTTTGATATCTAAATCAGATAAGGACAATTAAAGAAAAGAAAATAATAAACCAATATCTTGGTGAAAGCACATGTATAGATCCTCAACAAAATGTCAGCAAACTAAATACAACATTACATTAAAAAAGGTTATGTACTGTGATTAAGTAGGATTTATTACCAAGGTGGAAGGGTTAAATACAACATCAACAAATCAAATAATCAAGGGGAAAAAACCCGTATTATCAGGTATATCAAATATATTTTCCAATAGTCAACATTCTTTAAAAAAGAAACTTTTTTTATTTCATTTTTAAATTTCATTAAATTAAATTAAATTAAATTTCATTAAAAAAAGAAACTCTCAGTAAATCTCATATGCAAGGAAAGTACCTCAACATCAAGTCCATCTATGACAAACCTACAAGTTACCATTGTTCTTAGCAGTGAAAATCTGAAGGTTTTTCCTATAAGATTACAAATAAGGATGTCAACACTTGCCACTTCATTTAGTGTAGCACTGAATTCTTTGCCAGAAAAATTAGACAAGGGGAGAGAAAAGTACCAAAACAAAAGCAAAAAAATGTACTGGTTTATTGGAAGAAGATAAGATTTTACATATTAAAAACGTTCACAAAAAAAAAAAAATGTTAGAACCAATAAAGAAATCCAGTACAGTGATAGAAACAAAATCTACATCCAAATATCTTTAGCATTCCTACACACTAAAAATAAAGTTTCTAAAAAGGAAATTAAGAACTCTCCCATTTAGAATTGCTATAAAAATAAGACATTGCCTGATAAATACAAGAAATACAAAAAACTTTGACCAAGTTAAACTGAACTATCCACACACTGGAAACTGTAAAACATTCATGAAACAAATTAAAGAAGAAATAAATAAACTGAAACATATTTTCTGCTCATAGATTTGGAGAATTAGTATTATTAAAAATAATCCATAATGGGGCTGGGGAGATAGCTCAGCTCACACTTGACAGAATGGAAAGTACAAAAGACCTAAACATAAATGTTGATACAAATGTAGAGGGAGAGGAAGTCTTGTATGCTGCTGGTGGGAAGTAACTTAGTGTAGCCATTTTGGAAAAATTGTTCAGATTTATTAAAAAAAAAAACTAGAAGTAGAGCTGTCATAAGATCTAATAACTTGGGCCAGCGAGATAGCTCAGTAGTCTAAAGCATCTGCTTAGGTAATGTTAGGCAAAGTGCAGACTGTGGTTCAATCCCCAGCACCTCATGCCATGCCAGCCCTGCCCCCAGAATGGGCTAAGCACCCCCTCCAAACAAACAAACAAAAAAACATCTAACAATGCAACACACTGAGTATACATCCCACTTATTGTGGCTTAGATGTAAATTATCACCCAAAAGTTGTATGTGTTTAGAGGTGTCGTTTTGGAAAGTGATTGGATTACATACTGTTAGGAAGTGGGATCTGAAAGGTTAGCTTACTGGAGGAATGACCCCAAACACTGTGTTCTTGTCTCTAGCTCTTCCCTTCTCTCTTTGCACTCCATCCATAGGTTGAACAATTCTCTTTTACCAAACCCTTCTACCATGCAGTTTTTGCCATACAGTCAATCAGCCATGGGCTGAACCCTTTAGCACCATGGGCCAAAATAAACCCCTTCTTCAATTTGCAGGGTCAGGTATTTTGTTCTACTGGCAGGAGAGTAACTGCTACATTATTTTAGCCTGTGAATGCTGCTACAACAAAACAATTACAGCTTGAGTCATTAATAAATAATAGAAATTTATTTCTCACTATTCTGGAAGTTAAAATATTCAAGATCTATGCAGCAGCTTGTAGCTCCTACTGAGAGTATTTGTGCTGGGTTGTTATATAGAAGTGTAAATGTGGTGTCCTACATGGCAGAGGAATGGTGAAAGAGAAATAGCATCTCACACAGCACTGATGAGGGGGCTCGTCCATTCACTAAATCTCCATTCTAATGATTTGTGTCTCCTAAAGCCACACAACTTAATACAATAACCCTGAGCACTAAGTTTCAGCATAGGAAATTTGGAGGACATATTGAGGCCATAGTATATTCACCGGGTAGAGAAGCAGTATACTGGAATGATGTCTGCATTCTTGCATTTAGCACAGCACTTTTATCTTTCATAACCAACCTGTGTCTGCCAACAGAAAAGGATGTATAAGACATGATATATAGCTGGGCATGGTAGCACATGCCTGTAAACCTAGCACTTGGGAGGCTGAGGCAGGAGGATCGATATGAGTTTGAGACCAACCTGGGTGACAAAAGTGAGCCCAAGCCAGCTTGGACTGCATAGCAAGACCCTGTCTCAAAAGGACAAAAAAAAAAAAAAAAAAAAAAAAAAAAAAAAAAAAAAAAAAAAAAAAAAAAAAAAAAAAAAAAAAAAAAAAAAAAAAAAAAAAAAAAAAAAAAAAAAAAAAAAAAAGACACGATCTATACACAAAATACAATACAGGTTTAAAGAAGGAATTCTTGTCTGTGCCATGGAGCACATTCCAGAAAGTGAAGCAAACCAGGCACAGACAGAAACTGCATGATCTCATTTCTATGTGGAACTTATAGAAACAAACCCACAGGAGGGAAGAGCAGAGCCTTCAGTTCATGAGCATAATGATTGGGTGTCCATGCTGCACAGAAAATGCTTTCCTCCCTCAGATCTTGCTACAATGTGGGCACATTACCTGTTTGACATGAAAAAGTAACCAAGCAGAATAGCACTTGCTAGGAGTTGAGACTGGTGTGTGTGTGTGTGTGTGTGTGTGTGTGTGTGTAGAAAATGGAGAGGTGTTGGCCAAGAGGTACAAAGTTTCATCTGGATAGAATGAATGGTAGAACTCCATTGTTATAGCATGATGACCATGGTAAATAATAATTTATTGTACACATGTAAACTGCCAGAGTATATAATAAATATTCTTAGCACAAAAAGAAATATAACTGCATGAGCTGATTGTCATGCTTTGGTGTTTTTGCAAAGTGAACAATATAGTGTAGGGCACGTTTTATATTTTATAATGAATTGCCCAAGAATCACATACTAGAAGTGCAGGAGATCTACCCACATATGAAATATTAATGAATCCAAGTGAGGGCTGAGAGCTCATAACAGGACCTTCCACTAGTCCAACTGGAGACCAAGAGCCCACAACAGAATCCCACACATGGATATGTGCTAGAAAGGCCCAAAGGTCAGTGGTGGAAGCTAGGAAGTCTGTGCCGTGGGATGAAGGCTCTGTGCTAGCAGGCTGAGGGATCTGAATCGGAGCGAGGAATGAATGCTCAAGGTAAGGACCAGAGCTCCCTGCAAAAGTACCACAGGCATCTTCAGGAACACTGAGGTCCTGAGCTCCCTCAGAGATGAAGAAAGCTGAGTTCCTATGAGGAAAGCCAATGAGGCAATCTTCATGAGGCTGAGCAGAGCACCGTACTGCCATCCGGAGCCAGGAACTGATACTCAAGATGAGGACCCAAGTTTCTCCAAAGTTCATCAGGAAAGCCAGCGTGACACGGTCCTCCAGCAAAACAGCCCAGGAGAACGAGCAGTTTCCAACAGCTTCTCTGAACAGCATCCCTGGCAGTGTTTTAGCAGCTTCTCCTGTTCTGCCTTTATGTTGCTGGCAACAGCCCTCAGGTGGGCCTCCTGCGCCCAGTGCTATACCAGCTTAATTCAGCCAGGTGTAGCAAGCTGACCACCAGTTAACTATCCACCACACAGGAGAAGTTAACATTAACCACATGGATTGTAATATTCATTTTATAGTATTTGCATATAGTATCAAAATATACACCATACACAACACACATGAAAATTTTATTTGTCAGTTATCCTTTGGTAAATCTGGGGGAAAAGATAATGATGCTGTAATAATAAAAACACTAAAATGAATCACAGGCATGTTAAGCATTATTGAATGAACAAATTGAAAATTTTTGAAGAGTGGAAGGCTTTAACTTTAGCTTTAAAGTTTAAGCCTGGTAAAGATGGACATTTATGAAATGTGATTGACTTGTGGATACACATTTCAGAGGAATAGATCAATGTATTTGAGATTTAATGAATCCTGAAAATCTATACAAGGCAATATAGGATCTTTCTTTGAGATTTTCTGCTACATAATGTGTGGAATCATTCTGATAAAGTCATTCATGGATCTTTCACATAAATCCACTACAAGGTACTTTTCTGTAGATTGCAATTTTAGGAAATTGTTATGATTCAGGAAATAATGCTTCATAACAGTGTCACCCATATCAAAAACAGCTCCTATCTTAGATGTTAATAAAGCAGTACTCCCTGACAGAGAGAATACATAATGCTTTTCAAGAGGTGACAGCATGGATAAAATATCTCCAAGCATAA
>PVJA010034070.1:0-22849 GCA_004027025.1 Myocastor coypus | reverse complement strand
AGACGCACTGCAGTTCATTCATCCCTTTCCTCTGAGGTCCCATAATCTCCTTGACCAGGAAATTTGGGACACCTCTGAGTTATAGGATATTACAGCACAGGTTCTCTTATATCCTGGGTCTTTATTGACCTTGAAGGGCTAGGTCCAAAATATTGGCTATCCTTATAGCCCTTCTTTTTCTCCAATTGTCGGTCTGTTATCGTTGTGTTATTTAAAATGTTCTCTGATGATCAGCCACCTTGGGGTCAAGGCAGGTGCTTGTTAAAACTCTAGACTCCTGGGAGTCACCTTGAATTTGCTGACTCACGATCTCCTCAAGAGGACTACAGCATTTTAGGTATTCAGCCTGTGAGTTAGCCTCCCTTAAAAGACTTCTTAGAAGACGATGAGGATGTATCCAGTCCAGAAACTTGTCATTCAAAGCACTGGCTAGGGATACAGACTATTAAACAACTGCTCCATTCTTCCAAGAAGGGAATATGGGGGCTTCAGCCTCATACGAAAGAGTTTCCATGGTTTGTTTTGCATCCAGTAAGTGTAGACCATTCCCAAGCACTTCTCCACTACGAAACTATTACTATCTATTTTCATTTATCCCATTGAAATAGATCCTCGATTTTGTTGTTGCTATGCCATTATCCGTACGCTAGAAATCTGAACTTAAACTTGCGTTTAGCCTGTGAGGATGTTTATAGCTTGTTAGGTACAAGAATAAGACAGAGACTGTGTACATATATAGGGCTTCAAACTACTCAAAAATTGTGGGAAAAATAAATTAAATGTTATAAAACAAAGCTGCCTACTGTTAATGTGTTTTAAGAGCATATTTGTTATCATTTATAAAAATATGACCTGATTTTTACATTAGACCCCACCTGTGCCTCTAACCAGTTGTAGATGCTGCTTTGTCATCAGAGCCAAGTAAAATCATCTGAATTGCCTGGCACTTCAATTTTCTAAATAATTTAGTTTAATATCAGGAAAACAATTCAGGCGAATCCTCAGAGATCTTTAAACCGAATATTAAATGCCAGCAATATCACATTATTGTTATATTTATTATTTACATAAGTTAATAAGCATGCTGCTTGCTATTGCTTATTGATAGGATGATAAAAAAGCCTTCATGAACAGGAAGAAGGAAAAGAAGAGGTAGAAGGGAATCAAGAAGAAAGAGATATATTACCTAGCATTTATTTTGTATTTACTTGGCACCAGTCATGCTAGTAAGCTGCTTGGTTGTGCCTTGTCCTGGAGCATCAAAGAACGAATAAATGATTGGCCCAGTACCAACAGGCAAAATGATTTCAGTCAGTTAAGGGAGAGAGCTCATGTGCCTTCAGTTTAGGGATCATCCAAAACAGTGGAGCAACCGTGAAGAATTTTTAACTAGTGAATCACACTTTGAGATTTGCATTTTAGAAAGGTTACCCTGGCGGTGAGAGAAATACATTGTGCAAGGGAAAGATCAGAAGGTGGGAGGCCAGCCACACACACACAGATGGCTCTGGTGGTGTTGAGCGTGTGAACGGTACTGCGTCTCCTAAAAGATTTGCTGGCAGGGAGGAGGGCTGGAGTCTAGACGCGACGGAGGGACGGGGCTGCTTCCCCTTGCTGACAGATGGGGGGTGGCTATAGAATTGGGAGGAGGAAGAGATGTTTATGACATAGCAGCCTCACTTCTAGCTCATGGTTTCACTCACAGTTAATAGTGATCTGCAGGCTGGTATCATGGATTCAGACAAGCACAGAAAAACTTGCAAATATTTCCATCAAGAAAAATATCCTCATGCTAAATATTGCACATTTCCATTTTGAAGCCTTAGAGACTAAAACCCAGCACACATCCTATTAGATTCCCCTCCTAGAGACATCTTGGTAGTATCTTTTTGTCTCTCTCCCATGAAAACACTCTCACAATAATATTAAGCCCGTAAGGAAAGAACTATCCCTCTCTTTGCTATAACTTTTTAGAACTGTGCACAAGAAAATAGGATTTTAAACACCCAGACAACAAATATCTTCTAATTTATTTTCTTGAATTATAGCAAAAAAAAAATCTGTCTAATTTACATTCATTCTAAGTTATAATCCAAATAGAAATTCCCCCTAAACCTAAAAGATCAAGACCTTGTCCTACTCAACTAGGTCTTTTCCCGCTAGTGAACACCAGAGGGCGCCAGTCGGCGAAAACTTGGAATCAGGCTGAAGGGTAGGGGAGAGAATTCTATTACTAATGGGGCGGGGAAGGGGAAGAGAAAAGATTTCAGTGTGTACCCTTATCCACCACGAAACATTACCATGGTAACAGCGCCAGTTAAGATGATTGTCTATTTAGGTCATAGTATAAAAGGAGACGACACGTGCAAAAAGAAAGAAGAAATGGAAGTAAAAAATACAGAGAAGCAGAGGTAAGGCAAACACCACCTGCCACATTTTCATCAACAGCAACTCACAAAGCCACTTTAGACCTTTCTGAGCAGAGGTGGACTAAAGACCCATCGCGACTAAAGTTCAATGGCTCCACGGAAACACAGCACTCTTGGTGCCAACAGTAGTGAGAGGGACTTCGGCACAGCAGAGGAAAGACCTAGACAAGAAGTTGGCGTGGGTGTGTCCTTTTGCTGTGTCACTTTGGGAAGTCTGTTTATCCACCTCGACACTCACTCACCACAAGTTGAAGTGGATAATATCAAAGCCTCCCCTTCACTCTGCCTCAAGCACCAGAAGATCTCCTTAGGAAGATCTCAGGAGTGTTGAGAAATGGAAAGGACACTTCCCCACATGTCACTGGGGGTCCCCTGTCCTCCTCTTCTTCTGGGTGTTCACTGCCTGCATGGACTGAGCATGTTCTGTGACTTGGAAATCTACTTGTCAATGAGTCTTCTTGGTGTAAGGTGCAGGGCATCCAACAAGGATGTTCCAGTTTGAATTAAACAGATGGCGGGGATGTCACTGAATTCTAAAAGCCGCAGTTTTGCTTTCCCTAAACATAGAGAAACAACTACATAGGTACAGACAACACACCAGCATCAAGACCAAGGACTCTGGAGTCCAGCAGAGCTACATCTCAGCGGCTGTGTGACCAAAGGACCATGGGCTATTGCTGGACCCTTTTGCATGCCGGCTTCCTCTTCTGCAGAGTCAGGAAAAGAACCTCTACTTCATAGGATAGTAGCAATGACAAAATGAGAACATGGGATTGTCTATTCATTCCACCATGATTTAGTAAGTTCTGAGGCTATGTTGCCACTGCCTTCAATTGAGAGGATGAAGCGCTGGATCAAGGAGTAGATAACGTCATACATATCAGTTGCTTGGAAGCTGCCAGAGACTTAAGACTTGGGGAAAACATATTCCAGGAGAAGTGGCCAGCTGCCCTCATACGAAGAGCAGACCATCACCACGTAACCCAGCATGGCTGGGGGGATCCAGTGCTGATTCCTGGAGAAAGGACTATAAGCATCTGCTCAGTGAATCAAAGGGAAACAGAGTAAGGATAGATGGTGGGGAACAAAAGACAGTTGTCCACTGCCATAGGACAACAGAGACAGTCTTTGATAGGAAGGACCCCCCTGAGGAAAGTGACACAGGCAGCCCACGTCATAAAATGGTGCATCTCTGTCAATACAGAAAACTAGTCACTGGGACACTGTATGAGAAAAGGCTGTTTCTATTGTATTTCTGAAAAGGAAGCAATTTTGAGATAAGATTAGGAGTGGGACTTGGGAGGTCTTGTGCAGGACATCCCTAAGGGGCATTTTCTCACACCCTAAGCATAGTAGCTATCTATGGACCCAGCCCTGTAAGATTCTTGCCCTCAGGGATTTGTTTTTTTTTTTTTTTAATTTTTTTTCTTCCCCTTATTCCATCTTCATTCCCTCCTCATTGTATCTTGATTTCTTCCTTTCCCCTTCATACTCACTTAACTTATTGCCGTAGACCAGTGACAGGTTGCAAGCCACACTTACAGTCCCCAGCCTCTAGCCAGCAGCCCAGACCCTGAGTGCTACTCTTCCTGCCTCTGAGGCTGTGTTTTCTCCTTAAGCCCTTGACCTGGGGGCTGGCATTGCTGAGATTGGGAAACCAGGGCTCTTGAATGCATCCAGTGGCACAGACTGCAGACTATCTGGCAAGGAAGGAGCTTGCAGTGCACTTAGGGTAGGATGGATTGTGTTTGTCCGTTTCCAACACAGAAGGAGAAATATCCACCACTACCTGCACATTGAGACGTTCTAGAAACTCACTCCAAAAGTGTCTTTACCTGTGTCTGAGCTGCTTATCTCTTACACATCTGACACAGAATTCAGCACAGAGCTGCTTGCGTATTCTTTGCATACTCTTGGGTTAGACTGTGGTAGGGACGCCCAATCCAAGTGTTTTCTGACTCCAAAGCCTTCCAGGCATCCTCAGGCACACTCTGATAAACAAACATCAATCTTCTTGTACAGGAAGACAAAACATCTGTCAGGCAGCTCTCTCAGAATGTTGGGTCCTAAGCCTACCGGAATTCCCACTCTACCTCATTCACAGAGCCCTAAAGCAAGGAAACAACTTGACTGAATCTTGCCTGCCTTTGTGGGACTTCAGCTGCCTTTTCAAGTTCTGAGGGGCACGATTATTTACTCGAGTAATAAACATACCATCAATGCCTGGCTGTTGTATTTCCACAACTAGAACAGCACGGAATTCTTCCACATACTTGACCAGAGTCTCATAAGTCTGATTTGTGAGTTGTAGCCTAATGCTGTTCAGATGAAATGGCCTCCTGACCTTCTCAATGGCTTTGGTTGGCAACCATCAGTGCTTCTGATACTATCCCAGAGAGATGACAAAGGTAAGACCTGCCAGTGTTTCTACTTCAGTGTGCCTTCGCTCCTGATGTTTGCATAGCAATGAAAACCTGTACCTGTTATTATGCATATCTAGAGCCATCAACTTATCAGGATGATGTTTGTGGATATGCCGGCTACCAGCAAATAAGGAACAAGGGCCTTTGCCTCACAGTCTAGAGTTCATTAGCTTGGAATTCTTAAGCTGCTTGTCTGCCAGCTCCTTCCCACCCCAGGAAGACAGAATTGCAAAGAGAGAGGGGATGGGCTGCAGCAGCCTAACAGCTGGGTCACGGACTTCCTTAGGTGGCTCTGACAGGAACACCAGGCGGGGCGGGTGAGGACCTGGGCCAGAGCGCTGCAGCTTTGGTGCCCTCTATGTCCGCACTGCTAGAGCCTCAGAGCGTCCCTCTTTGCACACCCAATCCAGATTCACTTACTCTGGAGGGCTTCCCGGTCTCCCAGGGTTTCCCTCAGGATCCAGGCTGTGTGCCCTCTCAGTCGGGCGGCGCTGCGCGCCGGAGCGCAGGCGGGTGTGTGGAACAGCGTGGGGAAAGTGCTTGCTCGTCTCTGGCTGCGCGAACCAGGGAACGGACGCGCCAGAGGTTGCCACGTACCCACTGCCTCCCAGTACTAAGAAAAGAGCAAAAAATAAAAGCGAAACAGTAAAGATGAGAGGATCGAGAAATAGAAAGTCAGCGCAGAGGACTCGGGAGCGTGGGGAGCAGAGGCAACGCGCCATCACCGGCTCGCAGGGTGCGGGCGGGCGGGCAGACTTGGGGCCCGGCGGCTGCAGTCTCAGACTTGCTGCTGTGGCCATGAACCTACATAAGGACACCAGAGGGCGGTTTGGGTGATGGGTCTGTGGGCAGGTCTGCTTGTGCTCTGGGTTTACCTCCATGTCCAGGCTCCCTTCGTCCTGCCTCTGCGCTCCGCGGACAGTTTCACACATGCAAGATCTTTGGGCTTACACCCAGGGACTGGGGAGTCCGTTGAGCCTCCCTTGGACAAGCTCCGTGGCCCACGGCAGCCTCCAGGACGGCGAAAGGGAAGAGGGGCCAGAGGCACACGGAGAGAGGGTGTGTGAGCCCCGCTCCGGGGCAGTAATTTGGGAGAATTTTCAGCCCTCCAGCGCTGTTAGGCGAGCTCCCTGGACTCGCAGGGGGCGCGGGAGGGGGGCCAGGCGGAGAGCACAGGTAGAATCCCTACGCCTTCTGCGCACCACCAGGCTTGGACAGCACCTCGCGGGTCCCGCGAGCCACAAGTTAGCCTCAATTGCTGATTTGCAAGTGTGGACCTCCGAGGACATTTGAGGCCCCATAGCACCCCAAGGTAGTTCAGTGCCCACACTGATTTCACAGCAAAGCTGCCCTCAGGGTCCAAAGCAGCTCAAGCTGGAGCTGTATTCCGGGCCTCGGTAGACGCCAGCCTGGTGCACTAGGCGGATACAGGAAAGAGTCGCCTAAAGCTTCTCTCGCTTTTGTCCAGCAAACCTTTCCCCGTTTTTATTACCCCCTGCAATCTTGGCCGAGGCCCTCGGGTGCAGCGCTCGAGCTCCCTCCAGCACCGAGGGGCAGCTCCAAAGGCGCAGTCGGGGACTGTGCAAAACGGGGACGAGCAGGGCCGGGCAGACCTCGGGAGCTTGCGGGGAAACAAGCAAAGATCTCCTTGCTGTCTTTCCCATGAGGGCATCTGGAGAGGGCGGCCACAGACAGGGGCTGGGGTCAGCAGAGGGGATGCCACGCTGGAGCAGGGGCAACGCTGGAGCTAGCTGCTCTCTGCATATGCTACCGGGGGGCACATCGACCCGCATGATCGCGCCCACGCCCCACGTTGTTTCTCCTTTCCCCCAAACCTACCATCACCGCCCTCACCCCTCCAAGCGCCAGAAGCGAAAGTTTCCTTTAGGAAATCTCCACGTGTGGAGGATCCCCTCCAATTCCCCCCAACCCAGACCTCTGCGCCTGGAGGAGCCGGGTGGACCGGGACTCTGGCGAGGGCAAGCGAACAAGTCGGTAGCACGGCGCCCTTACCTGCCTCTGTTAACTCGGGTTCCGCGCCCGGCTGCGGTTCGGTGGATGATGGAGGAGCGAGGAGCCCTGCGCGGGTTCGGGGTCGACCCACCCGCGCTCGAGCTGCGCACGGCTTAGAGTCCGAAGGCAGTCGCTGCTGACTTGCTTTCTCTCTTGATCTTGCAAGAGAAAAGGAGAAGATTAGTTGGCGCCGAGACACGAGAGGGGTGGGGCGGGAGAGGCGGGGAGACGCGGGACTCAGGGCTCAGCAAGGGCTGCGGGGCTCGCGCGCGGGCAGAGTCGCGCACCCGGCGCTGGTACCGGCGCTGGTCGGGTCTGGTCTGGGACGGGTAGCGGAGGATGACGGAGTTGGATGGAACTAATCGCCCCAGGCCCTCATGCCGAACTAAGAAAGAGAAGCAAATCAGACTTTCAAACCTGGCTCTCCCGCAGCGGAGCCCGGAGACCAAAACAGAATGGAGACCTGGAGGCAGCGCCGAGCTGGGCGGGATTCATGGTTTCACAAAAGTACGGAGAAGTTGTAATTAGCGGAGGGCGAGGAACGCTAATTCAGTGCCTGTGGCGCTTTCCTAAGGACTCGGTGACTTCCAAGCTCAAGCCACCCCCAGGCCGGAGAGTGCGTGCGTGTGCGTGTGCGTGTGCGTGTGTGTGTGTGTGTGTGTGTGTGTGTGTGTGCGCGCTCTCTCTCTCTCCTCTCTCTCTCTCTCTCTCTCTCTCTGGAGCCGGTCTGTGCGCCCAGGCGCCTTGGGTAAAAAGAAGGAGAGCAGGTCCCGGTTCGTGCGTGTGTGTTCGATCAGGTGCAATGGGCGGACAATTTCTGGCGAGAATCTTTACAATTTTCTTTCAATATGACAGGGTTAGGTGCCGTAGAAGGAGCTCCTCCAATGGGATCTGGTCTGCTCTCTGATTTGGCGGATCTTCCCAGCCAACATGACAGCCTTTTCTCCTGGCTGTTGTTGGCTTCTCTCCGTGTGAAGCCCCAGAGCCCTGCTCTCCCCCTGCGACCTCTCCGTCAGAACCCTGGCCATCGCCACCTCCAGCACCACCCCTCTGCCCCATCCCTGCGAGTATGCGCGTGGGCGGCAAAGGTGCTACCCCGGGACACAGGCAGTATTGCTTGTTGATTTCAGAAGACACTTACACCCAGTTTTTCCAGGTGGGGAAATGTTAGAATAAATGTATTGAGCTTTGCAGTAAATATATACTCACGTTGAACTACTCGGATTATTTGTTTGAGAAGTTACCAAATGCATCAGAAGTTGTGTCTCTGCTTTGTTTGCTTTTTACAGGGCTCTACTAATGTGAAGTATAATGCAAAATGTGTGTGGTGCTGTGGGGGTAATTTGTGATGTCCACGTTAAAACAGAATGCAAAGGTTTTATGTTTGGACCAGGCTTAGGCTTTCATTTCTTTATTTTAATGAATAATTCCTTCTGAATATTACACCCATTATTTTTAATAGCTGACCTCATTTGATAGCTACAATCATGATTATTCTCAGGTAGGCATAGCTGAGAGCAAGACTTGCACTTATAAAAGGATATTTGTACAGAGATAATATTAATATGTGGTATACAAATTGCAATTTTTTGTCTAAATTAACTGAGAAATAGTTGAAATTTTCAATCGAAGAACAGAACGTGGCACATCGCTTTTTAGGTCACAGGGATGGCAACAGCTAAGTTAAAGATAAATTAGTCTGCTATATCCAGTTATATTCAGTTCAGTTCTCAGTGCTCAGATCTGTGCTGGGCACCTGTAGAGGAAGGAGAAGATCAAAAGCCCTTCTTGTGTTCTGTACATAGTTCTAATTTTATTGGTAAGCAAAGCTATCCACATAAAACACTCATACAGCAATTAACATCATGATTAGTTTTACAGCAACATAGATCCATTGGTAAATAGAAATCCTTAAAGTGCCTGCCCTTTCTGGTAGCTCATAGCTATCTCTAAGCAGAACTTGGCCCAAGCTTGGTTCACTTGATTAAAGCCATGTTGACGTAAAGCACTACAGAGGTTAGTCTCTATCCCCTGTATGCACATTTGTACCCTATTAGCACTGGGAGACAAGATCCTTGCTTAAAAAGAAATAAGGACAGTTCTGTTCTGTCTGGTCTCCCAACACTGCAGCCACTCACTGTACATTTGATTTTGTTGTGTTTATTTCCTTTGAAAATTGAGGTAGTCCTTGGAGAACAACTTCACAATTTCATTCTTAGCTCCATTATTTCTGTTTACTAAGCTTCCATGACATACATTGCCTGAATCTTTATGAGCGCACACACACACACACACACACACACACACACACACACACACACACACACCTCAAGGCAGAAAAATGAAGAGAACAGATTTCTGACTAGAAACAGAGAAGAAAACCGTGCCGTCTCATGGATGTGTTGCCAATTGCTAAAAATAAACAGCCATTGAAGGCCAACAAATACTTTTGTAAAGGTCAATAAATCAAACCCTGAAGGACTATATTCAGTAGAAGTCGTTGTCTTCAAGGTGTTTTGAGGGGGTTGC
Source organism: Myocastor coypus (assembly GCA_004027025.1). Lineage (NCBI taxonomy): Eukaryota > Metazoa > Chordata > Mammalia > Rodentia > Myocastoridae > Myocastor > Myocastor coypus. Next base: position 13,455 of record PVJA010034070.1, on the reverse strand, counting down.
AAAGTCAAACAGCATTTTTGGTGAAGAATTATCATTGGCTGCCTTCTTCTAAGCCATCCCATGAACAAGCTTATGGCATCTACCTGCAGCTCTGCCCCCTCACTGTGCTTTTGGGGAAATTACTGAGTTACTCTGTGCTTCAGTCTCCTAACCTATGCAACGGGCACAGTAATAGTGAGATCATTAGAAGAAATGGCAGGACACTTCATGAAAAGTTCTTAGTTGACTGCTTGGCAAATGAGGCATTGGTTATGATTACGTCCATCAAGGTTTAAAAATAAGCCCGGGCTGATAATGCACACTCAGCCACCTAGAAGGATCAAAATTTGAAGGATTGCCTGGGCAGCATAATGAGGCCCTATCGCCAAATAAAAAGGGTCGGGAAGGTAGTTCAATGTAACAGCACTTGTCCAGCATGTTCCAGGCCCTGGTTCACTCTTTTTTTTTTTTTTTCTTTTTGAGACACGGTCTCTCTGTACAGTTCATGCTGGCCTTGAGCTCAGTTTTGTAGCCCAGGCTGGTCTTGAACTCTCATTGATCCTCCTGCCTCAGCCTCTGGAGTGCTGGGATTAGAGGTGTGCACCACCATGCCCGGCTGCTGGTTCACTCTTGGTACTGAAAAAGTTGTTTAAATATAGGTTCCTAAGTCACACCTGAGGCCTACTGAAAAAAAAAAAAAAAAAAAAAAAAAAAAAAAAAACATGTGTAGCAGAGAGTCTTATCAGTGGAATCCCATTGCTCATCCACTTCATGCCATGAGCATGTTAAACACGACCTGTCATAAAATTAACCCCATCCCTTTCCTCTTCTATTTTCTTTCTAGACAAGAAATGACCCTGTGCTTCTTGAGCATTTTTTTTTTTTTCATCTCTCAGCAAGTTCTTTTTCTGAGATAAAAAGAATGCTCCTTTACCCTAGGAATATAGCGTTTACATTTATTTATAACTCTTGGTGTGGAACATTTTCAAAAGTACTTTTTCAAGACTTGGTAGAATGCACCTATGGGTTTTCCTTTATCTCCATGCCTATTTTTCACCTCAAAGAACTCTAATAAATTTGTAATTTCCGCTTGTGAAGTCAAACTTCATTACTACTGCCCCATAACACCAATTTTAGTCATGCCCTGAATTGCTCTGATCATGGCAAAGGATGACTTTGAGTCTTCCTTAAAGTTTGCTTCTGAAAACAGTTGTAAAGAAGGTCACCACGAATGAGAGGAGAAAGGGGCAGAGGGTCCTATTCTTAGGAGTGTTGTATGCATTTTATTGTGCCATGTGCATGTCAGGGCAGCAATAATTAGGCTTCAGAAATTAGGGGCAACCATCTTCACTTTTTCATGCTCAGTAGATAAAGAAGTTCACAAGTTCCATGCCACTGACTTCCTATGTGGTTTGGTGGCCACAGCACATTTTTAGTCCCCTGTATTTTCAAGGAAGGGAAAACATGAAGGTGAAGACTGTGCAAATACAGGGAAAGTGAGCCAAGAAGGAAGACGTGGCCTTGACCCTCATCAACCCCTCACTCAGGCAGCCAATCAAGAGCTGAAACAGAGAAACACAGAATTTATCAGCAGAAAGTTTGGAAAAGCCTGGCTGACTTACCTGACCTATGTCAAAGCAACTTTTCCTTGACCTTCATTGAAACATACCAATCCTATATCCAAAATACATCTCCTCGGGTTGACAATCAGTGTTTAAAATGAGTGCTTCGGTATTCCTCTCTGTTTTGAAACCTTAATAATGGCCCCATAATAGGCGTTGCCGTTTTTCTCAGAGTTATTTATTTTTCCTACAACCCTTCCCGGGGAGTAATTTAAAAGCTTCTATTCTGTTGCTCAAAAAGATGATCTCTTTTTCTTTTAGAAAAATCTTAAGCTTAAGCTTTTCTTTTTCTGACTCTGCCACAGAAGTTTCTGTATACAAATGGGACTGATTTTGAGTGACAATGTTTCATGACAATCTGACAAACAATGCTTTGCTATTTTTTCTTTTCCTTTTTTCTTGAAGTTTGGCATCATAAATGTTTTAAGCTCTTTGTCTTAGCAGTAGTACTGGCATCCAAGGCCTGAAAACATTGACTGCTCCTTAGTTTAAAATACAGAGCTCTCTTGCAGACAGGGAATATTAAGAAGGATTAAAATGGCAGGGGAAGATAGAGTGGGATCACCCTGGAAAATGCTCAGCAGCTGCAATGTTGATAAATCAGAGTTAAGCACAGTGAATGAAAAGGCTGCCTGTGCGATGTCCCTTTGCTTAGAGAAGCAGTTATGTGTACTTCTCTGGCCAGAAGGTGGAACTGAGGTTTTCTTTGGAGAACTTCTGTGTCCCATTCCACTCAAAGTTCCAACATCTGTCTTCAGCTGTATTTGAAAAAAAAAAAAAAAAAAGAATCTTAATCTTTCCCCTCCAGTTAGATGCTGAAATCTGATGGAGGAGACAAGATTATACCAAGCTCAAAGTAAATGTCTTATCAGAATCTGTTATATGCAAGAGACCCTGGATTATTTGCTTTAGTAATTCTCTGTAGCTAAAAGAGTTATCTAGGAATATTTAAATTCTTCTTGGTCTGGAGGGAAACCTGCTCTTCGTAGAACTTGGAATGAACTAATCACTTTCCTATGGGAATTCACGTAATTTCTCAGCTCATATGAAATATTAGGGCCTCAAGCTAGCAAAAAATGGCCCTCCAAGGGAAGGCTAGAAATACTGACCATGCCAAAGCTCTCCTTCTGCAAGCCATCACAACATGTGACAGCTTGCACACTCCACTCAATGTGACCTCAGATTCTTGAGAGTGACTTAGGTAGCTGCAATGTAGAAAGCAGCGTTTTTCCCCCCTGCTCATTTTAACTATGCGTGACTGGTGACATCAGTTTACATAGATATTTTTCACTTGAGAAACAGGCGGTGTCTCCTAATCGCATGCATAAGGAAGTCTTCACTCATGCATCTCCTACATCATGCGCCTCATAAGACACATCTTAGGCATTCTGTGCTTTCTTCCTCTTTCAACCACAAGGAGACTCTGAGTTGGGCATAAAGACCTCATTTACAAAATTTCAAGGGTAGTACTCAATGAATCCCCACCGAAGGGCTGCAGGCAAAGCCTTAGGCCCAGTCAGTGTATGTGCAGTATTTCTACATGGCTTTTATTGACAAATATTTTCTTAGAAAGGGAGTTAATTTGAAACAAGTGCCTCACAAGCATATAGTGGTAATCACTGAACGTCTTCAATAATGGCCACTTAAGACCTACCCTTAGAACTCTGCAGCTGACAGCATGTATTCTACTTTAACTGATGCCTGGGCCCAGAGTAGACAGTCTTCCTAGCTCAATGCTAGTCTGCTGGAAATATTTCTTTCTTAAGCGAGTCACACTCAGTAAACAAGCTGCCATTCATTGCTTTGCTTTCTTTTTCAAGGCTGTGAACTGTAGAGGACATTTCTGAGAATAGCAGATTTAGCCTCTGAAAATTAGTGTTTCTCAGAAGCCTAATATAGACTGAATGTGAAGTGTTGGGCTTGGTTCAACAGTGCTTATGTACCATTCAATATTCTTTTAGATACTAAAACAATAGGAAGGATTCCTTTACCCCAGAAGCTAAAGATGGAATTGAATCGGGAAAATATTAAATAAAATTAATATTCTTGGGTTAAATGTTTCATGTAATCAAGGAAAGGTTGAGAAAAGAAACTAGTGCTTCCAGATTAGGAAAACGATTTCAGAGTTGGGATGTTGGTAACCTAAACTTTATTTGGGATTTTGAAGTCATAACAGGAGGCTAACACCCTCTAGTGATGAAATGCTAATTAAATATTTAAATCAGTCACCAGGAAGGCATTGCTAAAACTGAAGACATTATCAATGACTACCTAATAAAACCTTGAGCCTCAGGTTTATTGCATTCATGTTGGTCCAGTGGGATCCCAAAATTGAGTACTGTGTTTAATTTTCAGATCTAGTTAATGGGAAAGTCGATGATAAGGTAGGGGCACCCCTATGCTATTTGTCTGGTGTGCTGTGTTTAAAGATATATCTCTAGTCTCTACAGCTTTCTTTTCTTCTACTATTTTTAAAATGTTTTACTTAGAAATAAATAATATACTGAACTTCCAGTGTCTCCGGCACTTGGTCATTTCTGTCATTTTTTGACCCAAAAACTGTTGTTTATGGCTGCTACAGCTTGTTCCCCTCACCTAATGACATCAAGCAGAGAGCAATAGAATGGATGACCAAAGTATGTGGTAAGTGTATAAAATTCAGAAAAGTGTTACAGTATGAAAGGAACATTGTCATTAGTCACCCTCAAAGTACTCAGCCTTGCTTTGAGTTCATTTCTATCATCACGCCTTATGAGGCTGTTCTGGAGTCTTTCAAATCTTTATGAGGTGTTATCAAAAATACCGTGACTACTGCTATGGGGCAGGATCCAAAGGCAAGACAGGGGGCACGGCATGTGGAAACAGGACATTCTGTCCCCTTCTACTTGATGCTCTGGATCTGGCATGATGCACCTTCTGACTTGCCCAATGGGAAAATTTCCATGAAAGACAAATGTCCTGGATTGATTCTAGATGTTTAGGCAGCCATTACAGTTCAAGAAAAGACTCAGGAAGTGAGCCTTCCCAAAGTGCTTCAGAGAGAGGCAACAAGGAGACAAAAGCATGTTCAAAGTGAGGGGAGTATTCTGAGCGAAATCTAGAACAATGTGCCTTTTCCTGTAACAATTCTTTTTAAATTTAAACATTCACCATATTTTCTCCCATGACTCCTTTGAGAACTGGAATGTGATTTCTGTTCACAGAATGAAGTTAAAAAAGGGAACCTCATTTTGAGCCATGACTTATGCAGTCAACTTGCTAGCTCACCCCTGGGAGATTTCTCTCAGGTTGCTAGGGGTTTGTGCCCCACAGCTGGCCATCAACCATAAGTAGTGGAAGGGGGGGGGAGATGTCACATTTCAATATGACAGTAGGGAGGAAGCCACCCGCTTCCCAAGAGTGATACTGGAGAGGAACCTCTTGTTTCTGCATCTCAACAGCAGCCTGCTCACCAGCACAATATGATGGGAGGTGAAGAAAACAGGAGACTGGTAAAGTCCACACAGCAGACTTGCTTTGATTTTTCTGGTTGTTTTGTGGAAAGATGAAATTCAAAATTCGCAAATGGCAGAGCCATGTTGAGGCTGAAACTTTACCAGGTACTACTGTGTGGCCTTACAGAATCTACTTAACTTCAGTTCCTTTGCAGAGAACTAAAATATATTCTGCCATAAAAATAATGATGTAGATTAAGTAAAATTCCATTTTCCAGGGCATTTTGTAAATGAATTATGATTGAGAGGATTGCTATTCTTGACATATACTTTTGGACAGTAGGGATGTGATTAATTTGGGATATGACATACTTCACAGTGTCAAATTCTAGCTACTTTTATTGAAGTGTTTCCTTCCTAGTTAAAAAAATCATATGTATTAGAGGAATATAGAATGACTTGTGGCTGGAGACAAGGAAAGTTTTGGACAAGAAATGAATCCTGTGCTTTCAAATCACCTTAGTTAATTATGTATTTATTATATTAAGTACACTAATTCAACCACAGTTAAAGGAGTCATTGGTTTGTATTTCCCTTTCTTTACTTTTGCAGACTCAGCAGCTCCTCATAAAAGATCTGAAATCAAAGTGTCCCTGACCTTGTGCGACTCTTAAATGTGTTGCATGGAATTTTTCTTCTAAAGCAAAGATGTCTTGTCTCACAGCAAATGCTGAGTTCCAACAGTTGATTTCCTCTTGCTTCTAAAGCATGTGCAATGGAATCTGTATTAACAGGAAGTAGTTTGAACCCTCCAGGCATCAGTATTTTCTGATAGAAAAATGATACATATGAGTTCCCTACAAATTTGCACATTTAGAGGAGGAGATGAAATTTTCCTTCTTGACACCAAATTCAGGAATGCACTTACATTCCAAGTCTTTTCATCCTTAATCATTCTCTTGGGCCCAACTGTTACTCTACACTTATGTACCCTAAGAATTGCTTAGACTCTCACCATACCAACGTGACCCCAAGACCTTACACCATAGCCATTTTTGTGCCACCTTAGAGCAGAGCCCTCCTTAAATTATTCGTTATCAGAACCAAGGTTTAGGGATGAGGAGATGCCTCAGCAGTCTAAGCACCTGCCCGGCAAGCAGAAAGACCTGAGTTTGATCCCTGGTACTGCATATTGTACAGGCCCAGAAATCAAGTATTGTGGTGCATGCCTGCAATCGCTGCCTGGGGAGGCTGAGGCAGGACTCCACCCTGCATACTGAGATTTTATACACCATAAATAAATAAATAAATAAATAAATAAATAAATAAATAGTCAAGGTTTGTTGTCTTTTAAAGCGAGCCATTTTAAGTGGGCTCTGATTTCTTTAGCCAAGCTGTAAGCAGAGTGGGGTCTTCCTTGATGGCCAAGCAAATTTTATTTAAGAACATTTGGTTTCACCTCAGTGCGATAGGATTAATTCTTACAGGTTGAATTACATGGGGAATTTCTTAAAGTCACAGGATACATTGTTTTATTCTCATGGAATATATACAAAACTGATATTGAAATGTGAGTGGTGTTTGTCACTGAGCTTATTTCTCAGGCCAGATGCTACTACATATATTATTATAAATGTATCACTTATATATTACATAAAGTTCCATATCATATGGAACATTTTTTAACAATCATTCAATAGAGAAGACTTGTTTGTAATCTAGAACTATCCCTAGTGAAGGTAACTTGGGAACTAAAGGAAAAGCATGCAGTTGAATGGCCAATAGTGAAGACAGTCAAATAGGACTAAATTCTGTAGCCGGTTTTGTCATGTAGAAAGGTATTAGTGAGAGAGGGGCCGTGGAGAGCAATTATGGAAAAGGCTTCTATAAAGTGAAACTGGATGTCCTGATATTTATGATCCAACAAGTACAAACAAGAATCAGTTGCCTATGCCAAGCCCAAAGTACAACCCTAGGACTGTGAGAAACTGAACAAGGGGCTCTCCAGCAAGACAAAATGAACCATTGCTGTTTTGTGCTCCTTACACTGGTGGAAGTTATGCCCTGTCTCCCAGACTCAACTGCAAGTTCTCAGTTCCTCAGATGCAGCTTATGAGCCCATGCTACTTAGTTCTTGAAGAAAGTCTTTAAAATAAAAATAGTTCTGAAACAGCTTCTCTTTCTTCGCCTTTGCTCACTTTCTCCCTTGCATAGTGGCAGTTCAGCCTCTTTACTCACACGATGGCACAGACAAAAAGAATGCTCAAAATAGTCTAGGTTGCTGTCAAAGAGAGGGGGGAGAGAATTGAGAGGTGTAGCACTTTACTTGGCAAGGACAGGGGTCAGTGTTGAATACCAAAAACCAGTGTGTCACAGTTTCTCTCAAAGGAATCTGTGGTGAGCCATAAAAATTAATCTCAATGCTTTGTTAAAGCTATAAATAGCATCTTCCATGCCTGTTTAACAAAGCACAGTAGTGCTAGCGAGACAGCATATTTTAAGCATTTCTGTGTGACTGTGGATAAACATGCAAAGTATTTGTTTAGCTTTCGGTTAACCCCAAGGAATAAAAGCAGCTCTCTAACAAAGATAACACTTCATACTGCAATTCCAAGCAGCAAATATTTGGAAATGAATGATGGCTTGGGGGCAGATCTCAAGTCTCCATTCACCTGCTCTCAAATCTTCCCCATCATCCCTTAGTGTTTACATTTTTTCCTCAATAGTGACCATCCTGACTGATTTAAAAATAACTCCCTCCTGAAATGTGTCTATTTAGGTGCACGTGGCCGTGAAGCAGGAAGATGTTCAAATGGAAACTTCTCAATAAAAAGAAGGATTTGTGTGCCATGTCCCCCTATGACAACAATGCGAACAAGTACCATACACCCTGCCACATCCAGGCACATCAGTTTCTCTTAAGTAGGTCACTTAGAGAATCAGAGGACTACTCAGAGCACACCTTTACAAGAACGTTCACTTGGCCAACATCAGAGAACTTATGCTGTGCTTTACCTTAGTCACATGAATTCATGACTTTAATATTTATAAATTTAAAAGATTAGTCAATTCATAGGTTTATTATAATTTCATTACAATCTAACCTGTCTTAGGGGAGTGACTATGAGTCTGGTGCATGTAGTGAGACCCTATAGACCCTGCACTAAATGCCAAAGAAACAAATGAACAAACAAACAAACAAACCCTGCCTTCCTACATGGACTACAATGCAGATGTCAAGTAGAGAACATTCTGGATCCAAATTTCAATTCTCCTATATTTTGCAGTCATTTAATTCATCAAGGCTTTATTTTCTTTGCCTATAAAAGGCCAGTGTGTTCATCCTAACTTCACAAATACTTCTAGGTAATTGAAATATTTTAATATTTCTCATTATATATCTATAATGTGTGAACTATATATGTATATATATGAATAAGTGTCTCACTTATGCAAATAAGTGTCTCATATTTATATGTTCATGTACATATGCTAATGGAAAGAGAAACCAGTTATTCGTCATGTTCCTTTGATCAATTTCATCATGGTTTTATAATCTGCAATATTTTCACCATTTTTGATATGAAAAAGAGTCCCTCCGGTGACGTGCTTGCTCATTATAATCCCTGGAGCATGCGATTATGTCACCATACAAGCAGAAAACGGAATTTAGATGTCCAAGAGAATGAGCATTGCCAGCCCATCAGCTTCAGGTAGAGCCTTTGTCTTGCATTGTTCACCAGGCTAAGTGGAGCCACGGCGAGCTTAGCAGTGGGGTCCCAGTCTGATATGACGCAATATGGCTCACTGACAGCTTAGAAGATGGAAGGGATTATGAGGCTCAAAGTACGAGCAAACTCTAGAATTTGAGTAATTCATAAAAGCAGATTTTTTCCTGGAGCCTCCAGACAGAAAACAGCCCCATAGGCCATTGGTTTTAGCCAGTGGATTTATGGCAAAGTTATTGATAGGGAACTGTACGATAACGATTTTCCACTGTGTTAAGCTAAGTTTGTGGCGATCTGTTGCTGATGCCATAGGAAGTAAATATACTAAGATTCTACTTGTGTCACCAAACGTATTTATGGATCTCTTGCTTAACCACAATTGTAGTTATCCAAATTTCTAGATAGGTATTTTATACTAGTGGTAATATAATTTTTCCACGTACTGAGGACCAAAATTTCAATGAAGTACAGGGCGTGTCGTAAATATCTCAGGGTAGCAAAAGGGTTCTGAAGTTTTGAGGAGTTTATTGATACTAAATATTCAGCACTAAGGACAGTTCAGTCCATTTTGTAGTTTTAAATCAGTACCTTGGAGAGAGATCAGGACATTGGTTCCAATCAGATCATCAGGATGAAACTAGGACCAGGTTGTTTATTATTCTGTGGTGTCTCCCTATGCCAAGACCTCTCAGAATTAGAGACTGACTGTACTGATCAGAACTTGATAAGAAAATATAAAGTAGCCTCTGAAAGACTCTAGGCTCACCATCAAGCACCTTTATCTGAGCTTTGTCAAAGCCAGTTGAAGTTTATCTTTAATCCGATGCTGCATTCTACATGAAACGCCAATGAATTTCCCACATCTGAATTTCCTGTTTGTAGGTCTTCTGTCTGCTTCTCTTAGTTCGTGTAGAGCTCTCTGATTATTCATCTTTACAGGCCAGCAACATTCTTCAATTAAAAGTAAACTGAGCTCTCTACTAGATAGCTTGGGACAAATGGGCTACCATGCCTTATGCAGTCATTTTCTGAGTTGATGCCACTTAGTTATTGCCCACCATGTGCCATGCATGGACTCCACACTAAAGGTCAAGACTTACTGTGATAAAATCTTCTTTATTTGAGCGACCTCTTCAAAGGGAAGGCAGTAAATAACAACAAAGTGAGCAATATGTTATAAGATGAAGTGATTGTAATACTATAAAATGAAGAAGTAAGTAAAAATACTATTCTGAATGGATATTATAAAGTTTGCCAAGCATTTCTAATTTTTCCTTCTTTCTATTCCAAGGTAGGATTGCAGTTGTGATGCGTTGTGGGTTGGGACAGCATCAAATTCCTGCACAATATGAGTGGCACTGATAAGTTTTACTTTTGAACATAAGCTTGTCACTATGAGAGCCACTTGCCCTTTGCTTCTCCTGTAGGGAGGCAAGGGCAATAACAAGACATTGGGAACTCCACAGTCTAGAGCCATGCGTGCCTAGCATGGATACATAGTGGGAGTGGGAATAAAACTTTGTCGCCTCCATGCTAGGGAGATAGCTCATTAGAATAAGCAATTTCTTGGCAAGTGCAAGAGCCTGAGTTCAATACCCAATTCCATAAAACAAATAAATAAGTAAGCAAGCAAGCAAGAAAGCAAATAAATAAACAAACAAACAAATAAATAAATAAATAAATAAATAAATACTTTGTTGCCTCACGCCACAAATATTGTTCCCCTTGCAAGTCATTTTTTTCTGATTGACGCAGTGTGACAAGTCACAGCACTCAGAACCTGAAGGTGCAGCAGGCACAGGACAATGTTAATAGGTAAGATATGCTGTGTTCTGAAAGAGAAATATTGTGGAAGACAGGCAAGAGGGTGTGACAACTTTGAGACAGGCAAAACGCACGCCCTGGGACAGGTCCACACACACTGAAACCAAATTGAACATGGATCGTAGATCTGAGCAGCAGCAGGTTTTTTTTTTTTTTTTTAATCTTATCATATTTCTTTCCAAAAGAAAATTCCATTTCTTCACATTGTTCTGAAAAAATATGGGAAATGCTGAAACTAGTACCTGAAATTCTTGCAAATTCTACTCTACATTTACAGCCAGACAGCCAAGGACCTACCTTTAGTCTCACCAATAATAATTGGTGAGAAATTATTGTATTCAGATGCAGTCAGTTGATAATCATTATTTTGATAGCCCAACTGATCTTTTTCTTTGCAATTGTGAGGACAGTGCTTCGAGCCACTGATTCACTGCCATCGCATCAGATTTCATTCACTTAATAAATGTTTATTAATACATTACAATATTTCTTATCTGGGAAATATAATTGAGATAAAATGTTGAAACAGATAGAATGTGATGGGGCTGTGGAGATAGCTCAGCAGGTACAAATGCCCGCCTGATGAGGTCCTGAGTTTAAGTTACTGTAGCAAAAAAGATAAAAGAACCTACAATATACAGGAGAATACGATATGAAGTGTATGATCACAGAAATCTTAACTGTGCTAACTGTAATGGAATAAAGGGCATATGTCTTTCAGGATATGCAGTAGACAGATGAAAATCTTCCACAGACATAAGGAAGTCTCATCTAAAGGAGCACAACATACATATGTACAATAATTAATCAGGTAAAAAAATTGAAACAAATATTTGCTAGTAAAAGGAAATGGAACATTAAATATTCTGTAGTAAGACAAAATATGAGTAGGAGAAAACCAAAAAAGCCCCCTCCAAATCTCATCCAGAAAGGAAAAAGACACACTCAATCATTTACCAAAGGAGGTGAATATCAGGCAGGCATGAAGGAGGGAAGTCACTGATGGCACAGTTGTCCTGTTGTTCAGGACTGTTATGGTTTATGTCTAGTTGTCCCCGCAAAGCCTCATGCAATCATGGGACAGGGACTTCTATAGATTGAGACTTGACTCATGAGTCAGTGGGATTATGTGTTTTAGTAATGATGAGATTATGGGTCTAAATACTGCTGGGAATTATAGGTGTGGCCTGAGGCAGATAGGCTACAGCAAAGAGCCTGATGTAATATAAAGAGAGCCCGAGAGACAGATTCGCGCTATTGCTCTCTGCTCCCCTGGTTGTTCTGTTCCCTCTGTCACCATTGTTGCTGTTCCGCCACCATGAACTGTTATTCTCTACGCCATTTGCCTCTCAGCCTTGGAGCCAGCCTAATATGGGCTGAAACCTTCAGTAACTGTGAGCTAAATAAACCTTTCCTTCCTTCATTTTGGGTGTTGGGTATTTGTTCCAGCAATGAATAAAAAGTAACTAAGACAAGGACAATTCTGTTTTTTTTTTTTTTTTTTTTTTAATGACTGGCTTTAGACCACTAAACCATCTTTTTGGCCCCAATTCTGTCTTTTTTTCAAGAAAATATGTGAAATATATTGAAAGATTTAAGTAGGATTAGGAAGGCTGGACAACAATCACATGTGTTTGAAAAGCATGTTCTGGCTACAAGTGGCAGAATGTATTTGGAGAAACTCACAGGCAAATGAACCAGGTCAACATGACCACTACCTAAATCCAATGGACAGCAGATGGCCAACTCTGACCATGGATGTAATATTCTGAGTAGAAGAATGAATACCAAAGGAGCTGATGAGGTAGATTTTATGAAGTTTGGAGATATAGTTGTTGGAAGACAGAGTGGTGAGGTCATTTACCCAAAGGGAGACCTTGGAAGAGAACACAGCCTCATAGAACAGACCATGTTGAATGTATTATACTGGATTTGCGGAGAGTTTTAGACAAACAAGAAGGGCCGATAAGTAGACAGTTGAAAATACAGATCTGTTTCTCAAAATAAAGGTCCCTGCAAATATATAACTTTGTGAGTCATTTGCCCCTAGGTGGTAATTTAAGTCGTGGGCAAGACAGAGGCTGTCTAGAGAGAACACAGGAAGGAGGAGCAAAGAATGGGAAGCCAGAGAGACTGAGGGAGCATCAGCAGCTGAAAGAGAGAAAGGGTGACAGCAGGTGGGACCTGAGGCTAAATCTGGATCCAAAGAAATGGCAGGAAATCTGTGTGATGCTCCAGACATAATTCAGAGATATAGGTGTGGAGTTTGCGCTTTAAGATACAAATTCTCCATGAGAGAATTTACTATGTCAACTCATCTTTTGGATTATCTGAATTAGAGAACACAGGACAGTTCTGGTGTTCAACATCATTGATTGTTCTTCCCTATAAAGCATGTAAAAGTTGGGTGTTCATAAACTAGAGGTGCATCCCATAAATACACTCTACATCCTCAGTGTGTACACGAAGACACACACAAGACGATTAAGATACCTGCAGAGATAGGACGCATCATGTTTTAGAATTAGAAGAAAGTGATAGTATATTTAGGCAGGAGAAGGACTTCCAGCAAAATGCAACGGTTGGAACGCAGCTATAAACTCAGAAAAGCAAACAAGCAGCCATCTCTTGAGCTTTAAAAATAGATGTTTATAAAAGATCATAAAATATGCCTTCTGGGGGAATTCCTCAGAAACTCACACAGATCTACTTGTTTTTCTTATTTAATATGAGCTTTTTGAGATTCTGTTATCTGACTCCCATATCCCTGGACAATTACTGGGGCCCAGTGATAAGAACTGAGAAGCTGCTGGAAATAGACTCGCTTATGGATTAAACAACGAAGTGACTGGAAGCAGACAAAGCAGA
>PVJA010034069.1:0-22830 GCA_004027025.1 Myocastor coypus | reverse complement strand
CTCTCTCCCTCCCTTCCTCTTTTTTTTTTTTTTCCTCCCTTCCTCTTGTAGAAAATTCTACTAACCTCCAAGGACAACTTACATTCAAATCTTAAATCAGTATCTCTTGGGCTGGGGAAGTAGTTCTGCCATAAGGTCCTGAGTTCAGTCCCTGGTACCACATGCTGGCCCAGAACCAGGCATGCTAATGTGTGCCTGTAATCCCAGCACTCTGGAGGCTAAAATGGAAGGATCGCTATGAATCTAAACTATGTAGCGAGACCCTGTATCATTTTTTAAAAAATCTTTTTAGCTAGTCTGTCTACACTGAACTTCTTATTTTAATTGCTTTTCCAGCAGACCTCCACAATTTAACACTCACAAGGGATTTACATAGATAATTTCCCAAGCAGATTGTAAATTCTTGAGGACAGAGGTCTTTTCTTGTTTTCTGTGTCCAAAATTAGTACTGTAGTCCTGGGCACCTTATAGTTTACTTATGTGACTTTGAATGGCTTCTGTTGCTGTGGTTTACAGCTAGAAAAAAGTCCTATTCTCAATATTTTCCTCCTAGCTTCCCCCCTCTTCAGTCTTTCTTCTCTAAACCAATAGATTCATTTCAGTTGGTGGTGTTTAAGACTATCTTTAAAAATAAAAATGAAAGATACGAAACTGTTTTTAGTTCTTAATATCCTCTTTGTAAGGTGATAAATAACTGTACAGACCAGCAAGGAGAGAATTGTTGTATACAGGTGAGCAGCAATCCTCAACGATAAATCTAGTTTTGTACCTTTCTGTATCTTTATCTCATGTTTAGTTTCAAGATTCCCTTTTCCTAAAGATTGGAGGGAAATTTCTTAAACTAAAATTTCCCGATAAGTTGGTTGTTTTCTTGGTGCAGTGTTTATTATGTTTTCTTATGCATGAAAAACTTCTACTTTGAAAGTGGTTTGGGGGGCGGGTAATGAAATTCTAAGCAATTTAGGCTTAACTGCAGAAAAATCTTAGAGTGGAAAGAAAGCTGTTAAATGAGTCTTGATATTGGCATATAAAATAGTTATGAGGTTAGAAAGTAAAGTATATAGTGACTTTTGAGCTGTCATTTTTTTCCTTTTTTTTTTTTTTTTTTTTTTGTGGGACCAGGGATTGAACTCAGGCCCTTACATTTGCCAGACAAGTGCTTATTCTACTGAGCTATTTTCCTGGCCCCTGAGCTATCATTTCTGATCTGAGAAAAATATTTTGAATTTTTTAAATTGATCTCTACAGTATAGTGCCTGAACTCACAGTTGTTTATGGCATGCTGTTCATTATCAAAAAAAAAAAAAAAAAAAAAAAAAAAAAAATTAGCAGCATATTTGTGGATATTAAATAAAAAGAACAATAAAATTCAACAATATTTACAATATATATCTGCTATGGTATATCAGTGATTATAGTGCCTAAAAGCATCCATGAGGTTAATCTGTTTTATAGTTGCTGTTAAACTTTGTCATTGGCATGTCTGTGTAGTCTCTGGTCACATTCTCTTACGTACTCACAAAACAACATTCTCACATAAACATAGTCTTTAGCATTTATCTGATATTGTGCCAAACACTTAGGTCATATCCCTAGAAATATATTGTCCCCTAAACAAAGTTGCACAAATAATAAGTGTTTATATTTACCTGAAGTAAAAATATACTTTGTATTGGATTAAAATATACTGTATACTAGTACATGTTTGCAGTACATAATGATCACATTCACTGTGGGAAATTGGTACACCTACACAACCCATTTTGATTCCTTTTACCCCTACCCCAGCAGCACTTTGCAGAGTATATTATAGAACAACAGTTGAGAACATCTGCTTTCCTAGTTCAGAGGCCCACAGAGTCTTGGACATTGCACAAGGTTGTCATGCTTTTGTGCTGAACTCACTACTAGATCAGACTCACAGTGATCCACCTGTTTACAGCCTCCCAAGAGCTGAGATTACAGGTGTGCCACCACACCCATTCTCAATTGCCGGTCTCAGCACATCCTGGGGGCAGGGCTGGCATGGCAGGCCTGGGGATCAGACCTCCCCCACCCCTGCGCCTGTTTGCAGATGCTTGCAACAGAGTAATGGTAATGATGACTTTTTTTTTTTTAATATATTTGGTACAGGGTCTTACTACACAGGTCAGACTCATAGAGATCCTCCTGTTTTCAGCCTCCTCAGAACTGGGATTATAGGTACACACCCACTGGGTCTCATTGAGCAGTTTAGCAAGCCCAGGGGGTGTGATTGTCATGGTATGTGGTGCTGGGATCAAACCTTGGTATCTGTGCTTACCTAAGTAGGCTCTTAGTCCGCTGAGCGATAGTATTCCTTTATATAAGCATACACTACAAAATGTATAGTGGGTATTAATAAGATGTCTTAGCCAAATTTTCATGTATTAAAGAAAGACCTTATATTTTTGATAGACTTTAAAGAATTGCTTTATCTGTGAATATCAGGAAGACATAAGTCTTACTGTTTCATCATCTATTCTTTTGTGTTTACTGGAGGTGGTAAACATCCACATCTTATAGCCTTCTTCAAGAGCTGAACAATAAGAATCTGTTTCTAGGCATAGCATGCTTTTAGAGACTTTTTTAAAAAGTCTTGACTGAATATTCCCTCAGGAAATACTAATTCAGCTCTTTTTATGTGCTTAGCACTACTCAAGGTATAAAAGTACAGGAATAAATTTTAGGGATACACAAGGTTCCTGGCCTCTAGAAGTTTACATTCCTATGAGGAAGAATAAACAGTAATAAATAAATAGGCTGACCAGATAACTCAGCAGATTAAAGCTCCTCTTTAGGCAGATGCAGGGGCTGGGCATGATCCTCAGCCTGCTATGCTGGCCGCACCCTTGGAACATATTGTGACAGCAATTGAGACTGGGTGTGTGTTGTGTGCGTGTAATTCCAGTGCTTGGAAGGCTAAAAACAGGAGGATCACTATGAGTCTGATTTGTGTCGTGAGACCCTGTAAACCCTGTAGATCCTGCACTAAAAATACAAAAATAAATAAACCAAAAACAAATTTTGGAAAGTTTTAAAGCTATGAGAAGAACTTTAAAAAGGTAGTGTGCTTGTTAGTGCTGAGGTAGAGAATGGAGGAGGGACCAGATGACCCTGTTAGATTGATAGTCCATAGAAAGCCTCCACAGCACTGCTGATTAATCTGAGATTGAATGCAAAGAACGAGTCAGCCTTTTAGACCTAGGAAAAGCTATGACATGTGACAGGCAGAGTAACACTATAGTTAGCATTATAGGACTTAAATCTCATCTCTACCACTTACCAGCTTCAGCAATAATGAGAATAATAATAGTATTTTGGAGTGTTGATTAAATAGAAACTGAATTGATATAATACACTTAAGGAATACTTCATTGTTATCTTTATGTCTTAGTTACTTTCTACTTGTTGCTGGGACAAATACCTGACACTCAAAATGAAGGAAGGAAAGGTTTGTTAGCTCACAGTTACTGGAGGTTTCAGTCCATGTTCAGCTGGCCCAAGGCTGAGTGGAGCAGGACAGAGAGCATCCAGTTCATGGCAGTGGAACAGCAACAAAATGGTGACAGAGGCACCCAACCAAACATGGCAGCAGAGCAACACCAACAGCTTGAGTCTGTCTCTCTGTCGCTCTTTATATTACATTCAGGCTCTCTGCCTTAGGATATCCGCCCTAGAGCACACCTATAGTCTTAGCCTTACTCAGACCAATAATCCCATCAGTACTAAAACACAATCCCCGGGATCATGAATCAAGTCTCAATCTATAGAAGCCACGCCCCATGATTGCATGAGGCTTTGGGGGGACAACAAGACACAAACCATAACACTATTATCATCAGTGATACTATATATTCCAGAGTATAGCTATATAAATACCCTAAGACAGGAAAGAATTTTGCATGTTTGTGGAAAGAAGCAATGCTATGAACCTGACTTAGCAAGTGGGAAGGAAAGTGTCAGGAGAGGTAAGCAAGGGATAGATGAGTGGGACCTTGTGGGCCAAAGGGACTCTTGGATTTTATTCTAAGGGCAACCATGGAGGAGGATGTTAAGCAAAGGAGTGTTCTGGTCTGATTTGTGTTTTCCCAAGCTTTTAGCTACACCATAGAGAATGAATATTCAATGGACTTCCAACTTTCTCTTGAGATAATTCTGAGAAATTTTGTCCATGCTTTGTAATATGGAAAGAAAAGGAAAGGTGGCACATGCTTCTGTATTGCTTGTCCTATGTGAGTAAGTTGAGCAAGGTTTGTAGAAACCATTAACATGCAGATTAAAGGCTCATCTTTGTTAGATAACTCAGCCTGAAAAATGAGAGAACATCATATGAGCTCTAAAGAATTTATAGGCATCTTCTATAAAGACTTCCTTTGAAAAGACCAATCTGTTTAAAGTTGCTAAGAATTAAGATCTTCTGTAGAACAATCACAAATGTAATGTTATTACTAGTTATGTCAGGGATCAAATAATAAAGTGAAATTACCAACTACTAAAAGGTGTCTTTTATTTTTAAAATTTATGCTCAGAGCACCAAAAAACGAAACTCACTGAGAAACAAGGACAGGCAGGAAGAATAGACATTGGTTGACAGAGCAATTATACTCAGCATTGGCTAAGAGAATACTATGTAACTAGCCTGTCTGAAGTGTACCTGTTAGGCAGCTGTAGGCATCTCTAGTCTTACCCATCTCATATTATATTTGCAAGACAGCTATAAGCAGCAAGTCTGAACTTCATTTGATTTCTCCAATAGACTAACAAGTTAGAAAAATATTTTTCTCTTTTAAAATTAACTCCATTAAAGATCAGTTTCCTGAATTTAAGTATCAAGAACCAATATTTCTAGGACCTCATCACCTATGATTAAGTTGTATGTTGAGGTACAAGATCAGTAGACCTTGTGCTTGCCAGGCAGGTGCTATGATGCTGAATCATATCCCCAGCCCCTGAGATCAAATCATAAAGCAATAGAAACATTTAGACTTTTTCTGATAAATTTAATATCCTCATTTCCATACTGGATCAAATACAGTAGTCCCTCACTATTTCAAAGTTAGATTTTTTCAAACTCACTGTTTCAAAAGGTTTTAAAAAAATACTAATCTAAATCACTTAACATGGGGTTTTCGCTGTATTGTGGGATTTTTGCAACACAGTACAGTATATGTATGTTGTTAAAATTATGTAGGTTTAAGAGTTTAGAAAATGGCTAAGAACATTAGAAGTGTTTATTTTTTTAATGTGGGTAAGGTTTATAAGTGTGGGAAGGGTCTATAAAGCTTTTTTTTTTTTTTTGGGACCAGGGTTCGAACTCACGACCTTGCACTTGCCCAGCAGGCACTTGTGCCTCAGAGCTATCTCCCCAGCCCCAAAGCTTTAAAATATATATAAATAGTAAAATAAGGGACTAGGGAGATAGCTCATATGAGAGAACATCATATGAGCTCTAAAGAATTTATAGGCATCTTTGACCTGCCTGGCAAGTGCAAGGTCATGAGTTCGAACCCCAGTCCCACAAAAAAGACTATATATATATATATATATATATATATATATATATATATATATATATGTATGTATATTAAAATAAATATAATGTTGCTATTTGGCTATTTTCACTTATTGCAGGGTGTCTGGAGCATAATCTCCATGATAAGTGAGGGATCACTGTACTGAACCAGAGTAACAAGGGATGTGTGTGTGTGTTTGTGTGTGTGTGCATGTTCTAACTAAAAATTCATACCCTTTACCAGCTCTGTGGACAGATTGTATAATATATCCAAGTCAATTTTTTTTAATTTTATGTATTTAATACAGGGTCTACAGAATCTTACTACATAGACAAGACTCATAGTGATCCTCCTGTTTTCCGCTTCCAAAGTGCTGGGATTATAGGCCTGAGCCATGAGCCACCATGCCCAGTCTTAATCACTGTCTCAGGGTGCCTGGGGGGCGGGGCTAGCATGGCATGTGGGAATTGAACCCTAGTCCCTGGGTCTCCCTAAGCAGGTGCTTGAATCCACTGAACTATCTGGTTGGCCCTCAGGTCAATGTTTGCTTCAACTAATAGATAAATACTTTATTTTAAATGAAGAACACCTCTCAAGAGGAAGTTTGTTCCTCTTTATTTCTAGCTTTTTTTTTTTTTTTTTTTTTTTTTTTTTTTTTTTTTTTTTTTTGTCTTTTTGAGACAGGGTCTCGCTATGCAATTGAGTCTGGCCTTGAGCTCACTTTTGTAGCCCAGGCTGGTCTCGAACTCGCACCAATCCTCCTGCCTCAGCCTCCCAAGTGCTGGGATTACAAGCTTCTAGCTTTCTTAACTGTGAGGAAAGCAGATATCAGTAGTATTATCTAGCTTTTAGTGCAGGATTGTAAAAAGCAAGGCTTAGTTAGAACCTTGTTCTTTTTCTAATTTTTAAAATTTTTCCTATTGTGATTTTGCAGCTGACTCTCACTTAAAACACTTCACTGGAACTTCTACTTTACTTAGTATAAAATCCACACCCCTTACCTTGCCCCTACGGACCCCTATACCTGTCTCTGATATTCTCCCTCTTGCTCACTTGTCTCTGGTCACTTAGCCTCTTTTTTGATTCTAAAAGAGGCATCCCTTGGGCCATGGAGATAGCTCAGTGGTCTAGGTGCCTGCCTAGGCAAGTGCAAGGACAAGGGTTCAATACCCAGTACCACTGAGTCTGAGCTGCATAGTGAGACCCTGTACCAAATACATAAAATTTATATATAAATAAACAAACAAATAAATAAAAAGAGGCATCACTTACCACCACTTCATAGCCTCTCTTTCCTCTGCTTGGGGCACTGCACACCCAGGACTAGTCTGCACTGGTCTCTCTTGAGGTTCAGCTCAAGCATCACTTCTTCAGAGAAGCTTGCTTGGCCTTCACACCAACTCAGCATTTCTTCCCTTCTTGTGCTTTATCACAGCATCTATTTCATCTTGTTTACAGTACTCATGCTATCTGAATTTTTGTTATTCTTTACTTACTGACTATTCCTGTTTCAGAACTTTTGTTTTATTTATTTATTTATTCTTATGCCAGGGCTGGCGCAGCATGTGGTGCCGGGGATCGAACCACGGTCCTTGCAGCCGCCTGCAGGCGCTTTAGACCACTAAGCCATCCTGCCGGGCCCCACTTACTGACTATTTCTGATGAATCTATAAATCATAGAAAACCATGGATCTTTCCTGTTTTATTCACCCCTATCTGTGTCTGGCACAAAATAGAATTCAGTGAAATATTTATTACATAAATAGATGTTTTCCTCAACTGGTTATGTTGTCAATTACCAAGTTAGGTTAAATACTTACTCTATGCCTTAGTTTCCCCAGCCTTGATGGTAATTATATTATTTACCATCTAACTCATTTTTATCACAAAGTGGAAAATTAAGTTGTCTTTATATCTGGAAGTATTAATTCCAAATTATGTAATCCTGTGAAACAGACAGATACGTAGGAAGCATAGTAGTTACATAGTGTGCCTTATTATCAGATAAATTCTGTGTTTCTCTTTTAGAATAATTTTTTTATTCTCTTTTGTTTTTCTAGAATGTTACTGAGATATACCAGTTCAAATTCAAATATACAAAGGCAGGAGCTATTATGGATTTTGACAGGTAGAAACTACTTATTTAATGAACATGAGAAATATATAAGTAAGATAAATATTAGCTTCTTTATATATAATAAGACTATGTATATGTAGAGTTTGTACATATGTCTCTCTATATAGAGAGAAGACTATATATAAGTAAGATAAATCTAAGAGAAAACTCTTACATGGCTTTTATTATTTATCCATAAACACTATTCCATTTGTGTAAAAAGCTCTATTAATAGAAAAAGGGACTGTGATAATTGTTTGAATATCTGAAATCTGTGGATTAAGCTGGTGGGAGTAGAAGCAAAGATAAATATCACAGTAGTAGATGTTGTATTACTATTCTGTATACATATTTTGGCTGAAGAACACATAAAATTCTGTTTAGCCATTAATTTAAAGTTTCTCAATTGCTATGCTGAATTACTTATCTTTCCTCCCACAATGTAGCCAGACTAGCTCTAGGGTAGATAGAGCCCTTGGACTATTTGCCTACATATATAAATATTCTCATCTACTTGCTCCCTCAATGCCATATAAACAGCATTTTCTATGTGAGTCCCTGTGTTTTCACAGTGCAATAGTTGAACTATTGTTTTTCCCTAACTAATCTTTGGAGGCAGTGTGAATTCATAAACTAAATATTAATAAGTGAACACATAACTGCCTCTTAATTTCAAACAGCTTAAAAGTTTTGTCCGTTAGGATTTAATCAATTTGAACATACTTAACCAAGATTAGAAAGCACTATATTTTCCTATTAAGTTGAAAGTCCTAAGTTTTATATACACTAATGAGTTAATTAAAAAGATGAACTGGGTATGGGGGTGCATGCCTGTATCCCAGTACTTGGGAGGCTGAGGCAGGAGGATTGATGTGAGTTCTAAATCAGCCTGGACTACAAAAATGAGCTCAAGGCCAGCCTGAACTGCATAGCGAGACCTTGTCTCAAAAAGACATAAAAATAAAAAGACAAGACAAAAAAGACGTATACTTCAGAAGGGTGCCATTGCAGAGCAGGGCATTTGTTGAGGAGCAACTTTTACACATTCCTCTCTCAGGAAGAATACACTCTTGGCTTCAGATCATTTAGGAGATATAGAGAGCTAAGTATAAGCTGATGAGATGGAATAGAAGTGGAAGATGCCTTGGTGATATTTGAATCTGAGGAATGGAGATGGATACCCCCAAAAAGAATAGCCCTGAAGAAAAATATGGCAAAACTCTCCCTTTTCCTCTTATCTCCAAGGAACCTCAGGATTTCTCTCTAAGACTCACACCCCGCCTCCTTTTTTTTCTTTTGGTCTTATTTCAAATGTGAAGAAAAAGTACCAGAAATGAGAATTAAAATATTAGTCATTTCAACTAATATTTGTATAGCACTTTATAAATTATGTAAAACATTTCATACATGTTTTCAGTAAAATGGAAATGGCCCACATCTTTCAGGCACAAAAGAGAGAAGATATTACATATTTTAATTTCTTAGACACCAAAGTTAAGCATTTATTTAAATGGGACTCCTAAATATAATTTACTGATGAATCCTGGAGGATTCCATGAACTACATGGCTTTAGAGCCTTTCGCTTTGGTTAAGTATATTCAAATTGTTTAAATCCTAGTGGACAAAACTTTCAAGTTGTTTGAAATCAAAAGAGGAAATAATGTGTTCACATTGTTAATATATGGTTTATGAATTCATACTGCCTCCAAAGATTAGTTAGGAAAAAAAATAATAGTTCAACTATGTAGGATTGTTTTTCAGCACTGCTTACCACATGCAGTGCACTGTGCAAACTCATATCAGTCAAGCTCTTCCTGAAAACTACTTAAATGTGAAACTAATTGGAAAAGAAAACTTTGGAGAGAAATAGCAATAGTATAGAAGGTAATTTGGTCGAGTTTTTTTTGTTCATTCATTAATTCAACAAAAGTTTATTAAATAGCTGAATACCAAACTCAGTACTGTAGAAATAAAAGAGCTCCTCACAGTCTGCAGGGCAAACTGCTTCAGGGATGACAGGGATGCCTCCATAAAGAAGTGAGCTCACAAATAAAGTGAGCTCTATACAGAAACGCATGTAGTTGAGAGGAAACCAGGTGGCAACTGCAGGTGAAGGAGGTAAAAGGATTGGTGGGACAGGAAAAATTTTGTACACATACCATCTTTGTATCTAAAAGATGGTGAATGTGAGAATTTTAAGCAAAAAAGTGATAAGAATAGATTTTCCTATGACAAATATTATTTTGGTAGTGGTGTGGCAAATGTTATGTGGACAAGTAGAAAAACAGGTATATTCATAGAGGAGTAAGGAGAGGATGTTCTTGAAAGGTAACTAGATGGTAGATAGGCACAGAACTAAAAGGTCATTTTATGCTTGGAGTGCTGTAGAAATGTCTAAGTGTATCTCACAAATGGGCTGACCAATTTAGAGTGTGTCTAAATGACTTAACTGAGGTCATTCAGGTAGTTAACTGCAGAGCTGATAATAGATGCTGGGTCATGTAATTGCAAATCCATTGTTCTCATTATTATGGCATGTGGTTATTTGTAAACCAATTTTTTTAAAGGTCATTTTTAAATGCTTTAGTGGAACACAAATCTTTTGTGTATGAATTAGAAAAGTACGATCGCACTCTTAATTTCCATTCTAAAAATTGTCTCCAAAATGTCATGGTATTTAATCTATATTTATCTCATCATATAGTTAACTGTTTTATTCTTTTTAAAATAGATTGCCAATATTGTATATGATTATAAAGTTTGCTATTTTTCTATGTGATTATAGTAGTAATACAAGCTTTGAAAGTGGGACAAACAGTGAAGATGTTAAGAAAGCCAGTGTTCTACTGATTCGTAAATTATACGTATTGATGCAAAACCTTGGACCCCTTCCTAATGATGTTATACTTACTATGAAACTTCATTACTATAAAGAAGGTAAGTGGTGCCCTTTAGTCAGATTCCTTCTTTAGCTGGGCATGGTGGTACACACCTGTAATCCCAGCTCTTCAGAGGCTGAGGCAGCAGGATCACTATGCTAGAGACCAGCCTTGGCTACACATTGAGTTGAAATCCAATCTGAACTACATAGAGACCCTGTCTCAAAAACAAACAAACAAACAAACAACCAAAAGAAGTCATCTACTACTACATATGAAATACTAATTGGTTCTATTCTGTCATGGGCATTTTGCCATTTTTCATTTTGCAGTGACCCCACATGACTACCAACCCCCTGGTTTTAAAGAAGGAGAGAACTCACAAGTCCTGCTGTTTGAGGGAGACCCCATCAAACTGCAAGTTGGATTGGTCTCCACTGGCTTTCATCGAATGAAAGTGAAAGTCACAACAGAGGCTTCCAGAATGCCTGATGCGGAGAAAAATCTCTTTCTGGAGAACAGCACTACTAAGATTGCTCATCAGGGCCTAGACTGTGAAGAGGAGGAGGAGGAAGAGAAAGAGAAAGAGGAGGAGAAATGCAACGATCAAGTAAGGCCAAGTTTTAGTGACCCTCCATTGCTCTAGTTAAATATAATTGACATTTTGCAGTTCATATACAGGTCATGTCACAGTAACAAAGTCCAATGGAGCATGCCAGGTATAAAAACTGAAACAAAACTAGTCCCTGATGTCAAGGCATTTTTAGTCTAAAAAAATACTCCTCCAAGAAAGAAATACATCTTGTTAGATGAAATTGTTCATGACTAGAGGTGAAATAGATTCCCCAAAATAATTATTTTATTAAAGTTGTAGATAAATTAGAAAATTTATAGGTTTCTTCTTTTCATTTATAAATTATGTTTTTAGTACTGCAATATTTAGGTGTCCATTCATACTCTATAGATGTATACAACTCAGCTTTTGATTGCTGGAGTAATTGGGTGGAAAGGGGTTGGTAAAGAAAAAGTTTATAGATTAACCCAAGTCAGTGGTGAAACAAAGTTGTCACTTCTCATGTGTGTCAAGAGATATAAGCTTTGAGACCAGATTACAGGGAAAGTCAGTGGGTAGGTGAGGTTGTAACCACTGAGACCAAACAGGTAGCACTTTGAGCTCTTTATTTTGCTGTTTGTAGAGACTTAAGAATTAGTCTTAAGTCTTACTAGGATCAGCTTGTTCTAGGAAAATCTCACCCATGTCTGGACTTTTCTGCAAAATAATGTTTACTATATGCTAGCATTGTATATTCAAAGTGTTCTGAAACTAAATAAATAAGTAAATTCAGACTGTTTAGTCAGAAAGGATGCTATAATTTTTTTCAAGAGAAATGTTAAGATTAGGTTGATAACTTATTTACCTAAGATAGTCTGAGTCCAATTTGAAGATGAGTATACTTAATAATTTCAAAAGGTTCCTTCTGATGCTTTTGCTCTGTATTATGTTTAATATATTGAAAAGAGGTCCTGGTTTTAATTTAATTAATATAAATGGTATATCCAATAAAATAAGGATTTTTCATATTTAGTATGTCAGACATAAATATTCTAAAAGATGATTTTTGTGAAATAGAAATATCTGACATTGTATGGCTTTAGAATTTGCTATAGTTTTCTTCTTTTGATTTTGTTCAAGGAAGATATAGTCAACATAGGCTAAAAAATAAAATTTAAAAGGATAGACAGGGCTGGGCGGGATGGCTTAGTGGTCTAAAGCACCTGCAGGCGGCTACAGGGACTGCGGTTCGATCCCCGGCACCACATGCTGTGCCAGCCCTGCCCTCGGGGCAGGCTGAGCCGGCCATAAAAATAAATAAATAAACAAATGAACAAAATAAATAAATAAATAAATAAAAGGATAGACAAATTTAAATTGGATTATTATCCTTAAAAGCATAAATTTTTTATTCTCTTTTGCCAAATGAAATATGAGCAAGAGAGCCTAAGAAGGGATAGTTCAATTGATAGAAATAAAGCATGTGATACTTCATAAGCATATATTTAGTAGAAACTATGTATAGAGATTTATATTTTATGGTAACCTTATAGTTGATTCAAGTTCCTAGGAAGCCAGCCAATCATGTTTGACAATTTCAGCCTCCTAGGTGCTGAAATTTCAAGCGTATGCCACCACCTTCAACTAATATTCTACTCTTGATAGAAGTCTTTTGTTTTGTGAGAAACATAACAATTAATGATATACATGTGAAAGAGTGTCGGGGAATATAACAGAGAGTTCTAGGTATATACATTTTCAACTTTATTACTCAACACAAAACTGTTTTTCAAAGTAATTGCATCTATTTATAGTGCTAAGAGTATCATACATTCTTATCAACACTATTGTAAAAACTTGTTGTCTGCAAATCTGCTGAATATGAAATGATAATATTGCATAATTTTAGTTTGACTTCATTTAATTATTGGGAAGTTTGAGAATACTTTCATTGGCCATTCTAGTTTTCTTGTATATAAAATAGCTATTCAAGGGCCCGGCGGGATGGCTCAGTGGTCTAAAGCGCCTGCAGGAGGCTGCAGGGACCTAGGTTCGATCCCCGGCACCACATGCTGCTCCAGCCCTGCCCTTGGGGCAGGCTGAGCCGGCCATAAAAATGAGTGAATAAACAAACAAAGGTTCTGAAACAAGAAAAAAAAAATAAATAAAATAAAATAAAAAATAAATAAAATAAAATAAAATAGCTATTCAAGTTTTTTATGCATTCTTATCTTGGGTTATAGATTTCTTTGCTCATAGATTTTTTTTTTTTCTGAGAATCAAATTCAGGACCTTTTACTTGTCAGGCAGGCATTGTGGCACAAGCTCCCTCATGGATTTTTTTCTTTAAATATATTAAATTTATTTTATTTTATTTACTTATTTATTATGGCCAGCTCAGCCTGCCCTGGGGGTGGGGCTGGCGCAGCATGTGGTGCTGGGGACTGAACGGTGGCCACCCAAGCTTTCCTAAGCAGGTGCTTTAGACCACTGAGCCATTCCGCCGGCCCTTTAAATATATTAAATAATCTTTTTTTTCCACTTATTTATGCTGCAATAATTTTTACAGGTTTATGGCTTATCTTTTTCATTTCCTTTAACAGTTCTTTTGCTACAGAGAACTTCTTAATTTTATTTTATTTATTTATGTTTTTTTTTCTTGTTTCAGAACCTTTGTTTATTCACTCATTTTTAAGGCCGGCCCAGCCCGCCCCGTGGGCAGGGCTGGCGCAGCATGTGGTGCCGGGGCTCGAACCGTGGTCCCTGAAGCTGCCCAAGCTTTCCCAAGCAGGCGCTTTAGACCACTGAGCCATCCCACTGGGCCCCAAGAACTTCTTAATTTTAATGCAATCTAATCTTTTTCTTTAATATGGAAGAAACCATTTTCTATCTAAGGTCATTAAATTCATATATATATATGTGTATGTGTGTGTATTTTTGTTTGTTTGTTTGTTTTTTGTCTTTTTGAGACAAGGTCTTGCTATGCACTTTAGGCAAGGCTTGTGCTCACTTTGTAGCCAGGCTGGTCTCAAACTTACAATGATTCTCATAACTCATCCTCCTGAGTGTTGGGATTACAGACGTGCATCACCACAATGGCTTACTTTAAAACTTTTAAAGCTTTTCTTTTCATAGTTAGATTTTTAAGAGTTTCTTTTCATTTGTAAAATGAAGTAGACCAGATTCCTTTAACATTTTAAAATTCAAGTATAATATACATGCAGAAAATATATGTATCATAATAATGTAACTCAATCAACATTCACAGAATCAACACTAGGGCTGGGAGGAGGGTGAATCAAATAAGGAGCCTTATTTTAAGTCCCCCTTTAGGCATCAAGGTAAGAATATCTGAAATTGTGTTCCCTGGGCATCTTAGCACACCCTGTCCCCACCCTATTGGATAAACACGTAACATTAGCAGTCAGGTCCAAACAAAGAATACCAGTTTCTCCAGAGGTCTAATCTTACTTAGCAGTATCCATTCTTTGCAATAAGAATATCACCAACCTGACTTCTACTAGTACTGTTTTTTTTCTTCTGTTTATTTTATAAATGTGGAATAGTAGAATATAGATTATCTTTTCAATCATTATAAGATATTTTTTCATATTTCTTCATATCATAGGCAATTTTCACAATTTATCCACTCTGTTGTTGATGTACATTTGGGTACTTTCCAGTTTTTGGCTATTATGAACAATACAACTTGGAATATTCTGGAACATATGTTTAATGAAATATGTAAATATTTTTTGCTGGGAATGGAATCACTGGGAATTCTCATTCTCATTGGGAATAGAATTACTTGATAAAACAATTGCATGTACGTTTAGCTTTAATAGATACCACAAAGTAGTTTCTAAAATAGTTATGCCAATTTATATTCCTATTAGCAATATATAAGAGCTATAGTTGCTTCATGGTCTTACCTCACCAATTTTTGTTACTTTTCTTTTTTTCTTTTTCTTTTTTTTTTTTTTTTTTTGTGGGACCAGGGTTCGAACTCACGACCTTGCACTTGCCCAGCAGGCACTTGTGCCTCGGAGCTATCTCTCCAGCCCCAACATTTCATTTTTTAAAATTTTAAGCATTCTTGGTCACTATGTCATTTTAGTTTTAATTTACATTTCCCTATTGACTAATAAGATGAGCATCTTTTAATGTAGTTACAGATCATGTTGAATATTTTCTTTTGTGAAGTTATATACTCAAATTGTTGGCCATTTTTTCTGTTGGATTATCTGATTTGTAGGAGGTTTACATTTGTGCTCTGCATATGTTCTTTGTAAGATAAGGATACAGTAGTCCCTTGCTATTTTGCAGTTTGAGCATTGAAGTCTCAATGTTTCACAGGTTTTCAAAAAGTAATAATCTAAATTATTTATTGTAGATTTTTCATTATCACAGAATTTTGCAGTAGTTTACAGTACTGTATTCATATTTATATGCATAGTATTTATGGTTTTAATGATTTTTGCCTAAAATTTTTGAATCTTTTTTTTTAGTGTGTTTGGTACAAGGTCTCACTATGCAGCTCTGACTTGTAATGGACCTTCTGTTTTCAACTTCCCCAGTGCTGGGATTACAGGAAGGTATCACCATGCCTGGTCTTGGTGGACCACTCAGAGCATAGGAACAGGGCTAGCAGAGCCTATGGTGCCAGGGATTGAAGTCTGGTCCTTTTGTTTGCCTAAGCACGTGCTTATTCCACTGAGCTATCTCACCAGCCCCTAAAAATTTTTAAATACATAAAAATATATTTAAAATGTTAATTTTAGTGTAACATTGCAACTTCATTGGCTTTCACTTACCACAGAGGTGTTTGGAATGTAACCTCCACAATAAGTGAGAGACCACTGTATAGTACATAGCTTCAGCCTTATAAATTGCCTTTTACTCATTAGTGAGATGTTTTATGAACAATAGTTCTTATGTCTAATATACTTTAATTTATCAGTCTTTTCAGCTGTATGCAGCAGTTTGGGTTACTACTTTAAATTTTTTTGTTTACTCCAAAGTTCAAGAGACATATTTTGTGTTTTTCTCTAAAAAGGGAGAAATAATTACAGAAATGGATGAATATTATTTTTGTTTTTAATTAAAAGAAAAACTTCTAGGCTAGCAGTGTAGCTCAGTGGTAGAATGTATGCTTAGCATAGTGAGACCCTGGGTTTAATCCTCAGCACTAGGAAATAAAACAAAACACAGAAAAACTTCCATGAATAACTTCACACTGAAGAATATAAATACCTGGCCTTTTTCATCTTCACCTCTAGCTATTCATGTATTTCAATATGAAGTTATTCATAAGATCTCATAATTTTAAAAAAGCTTCTCTGTCTCTATAATTATTTTCTTCTTTTTATATCTGGTGCTAATTATTTGTGTACCATTTGGTTTTTAAAATTTTTTGTCAAAACTCAATATTTATATTAGTCTTCAACAAGTCATCTTTTGATTATTCAGCTTACTTCAAATTGTTTTTATTCTTTATCTCATTTGTATGTTCTTTAATTTTTGTCTTCTATTTCTTTGAAGTGGTTTTGCCTCACTGACTTCATATTGCACTTTGCATCAATATGAAGATATGTATATTCTGTTGGTACCTGCCCTTTATCCTCAAGTAGAATTTCATATAATAATCAAATATGCTGTTTTTCTTCCACATTCTTTATCTTAGTACAGTTTCATTGCTTTCCCAAATAACCTGACCTGGAATGTGTTCAATTATTTTCTCCTTATTTCCCACATCCTTTTGGCTACCATTTCTATCTATTCTGCCTTTCAAATATTGCTTGATTCTGGCCATATTGATACTGTGCTGACTTGAGTCATCATCACTGCTTTTTTGTTAAATAAGAACTGAGTCTCTTCACTGGATTATCCTGATGTTATCATTGCCACTACAGTCTATCTTCCAGAAAGCCAGAGAACAAGGCACTAAAACTTCCAAATATATCAAATTTATTTATTTCATACAATTCTAAGAGACAGAAAGAGAGCTAGTAAGTAGAAGTTACAGTTGTGGGAAGAGGTTCAATCTTATAAGTCTCACAAAAAATTATGTTAAATTCTATGCGGTTCTATATCCTAAGAACGTGAACTTTGAGGTCCAAATGCTCAAGGTGATTTTGATTAAATAGACGGAACTTCTTTTTTTTTTTTCCTTGGACTTGAATTTAGGCCCTCATGCTTGTTAAGCACATGCTCTGCCCTTGAGCTACATTTCAGCCCCTAGAAAAAAAAATGAACTTTTAAAATACAATATTGTAATACCATTAAGATAATTTAAAATACAATTCAAATCTTTCAACTGTCTTATCAGTATGCCATTAGCGTTTTCTTTGCTTCCTTTTTTCTTTCTTTTCTTTTCGTATTTAGGACAGAATCTACAGGGTGTACAGGGTCTCACTGCATAGACTGAATTTATAATGACTCTCCTGTTTCCAGCCTCCAAATGCTGGGATTACAGATGCGTGCTACCATGTCGAGTCTCTACTGCCCTCTCAACACACCCTGGTGGTGGTGGGGATCAGCACCACAGCCCTGGGGATCAAATCCCAGCCTGCGCACCCGCTGGCAGGCACTTTAATCCACTGAGCTATTTGGCTGGCCCTAGTGTTTTCGTTTTTATGTCCCATCCTCTCCAGTATTTTTCAATAGATATATTTATTTGTATGTTTTTAATGATGACATGTAAAAAGTTATTTGTCCCATCTTTTCATATTTTTAATTTTAGTGATGGTTTGTTTTACTTATATACTTTACTACTTCCCTATGTTTGAATATTTATATTGCTATAGTTGAATCTTGAATGTTTCCTAAAAGAAGCATGTGTTAAAGATTTGGTTCCTTTTGTGATGTTATTGAGAGGTGATGGGACGTCTTAATGAGAGGTGTTTAGGTCTCATCAGATCTACATTCTAGTTTCCTATTACTTCTCCTTTATTTTATTTTATTTTTTTTTCTTGTTTCAGAACTTTTGTTTGTTTGTTTCTTTCTTTTTATGGCCGGCTCAGCCTGCCCTGAGGGCAGGGCTGGCGCAGCATGTGGTGCCGGGGATCTAACTGTGGTCCCTGCAGCCGCCTAAGCTTTCCTAAGCAGGCGCTTTAGACCACTGAGCCATCCTGCCGGGCCCACTTTTATTTTACTTAGCATGATGGTCTTGAGTTTTATCCATTTACCTCCAAATGCCATGATTTTATTCTTATGACTGAATAATATTCAATTATGTATATACACTACATTTTCTTTATACTTTTATCTGTAGATAAACATCTAGGTGCTTTCCAGAACTTCACTATTGTGAGCCTCACTGATATATACA
The DNA here is from genome assembly GCA_004027025.1 of Myocastor coypus. Classification (NCBI taxonomy): domain Eukaryota; kingdom Metazoa; phylum Chordata; class Mammalia; order Rodentia; family Myocastoridae; genus Myocastor; species Myocastor coypus. The sequence continues at coordinate 4,417 of PVJA010034069.1, read as the reverse complement.
TGGACATACATGCATCACTATAGAATGGTGTTTTTAATTTTTTTTCAGAAATATAGGGCTGGTGAGATAGCTCAGCAGTCTAAAGCACCTGCTTAGGCAAGCTTAGGCAACCGCAGGGATCGTGGTTCAATCCCCAGCACCACATGCTGCACCAGCCTCACCCCCAGGGCAGGCTGAGCCAGCCATAATATGACAATAAAAAATTTTAAAAATGATAAAAAAAGAAATATACCCAGGAGGTGTACAGCTGGATAACACTTTCCCTTTATAAACTGATTTAAGAGATATTTTATTCTAATGATGAAAACTGAGTAATACACTTTAATTCCTGATTTTGAAATTATAAATAGTGTTGTAATAAATACCCTGTACATGTAAAAGTATTTTTTCCTTGTATTCTATAATATGGTATGAAGAGTAAAATTTGTAGAACCTGAAAATATATACCATTCTCAAATGAGTAGCATCAAATCACTTCCCAGAAGCTGTTATCTTCTCTACCTCCTCAACTTTGTTTTATTTTTTTGAGACAGTTTCATTATGTGGTAGTTTTGGATAGCCTTCAACACAATATGTAGCCCACATGGGCCTTAAACTCACAATGATCCTCCTGCCTCATCTTCCAAGTGCTGGAATCATAGTTATGTGCCACCCCTTCTGGGAGGATATTTACGTATAACAATACTCAGTAAATTTGGCTGCCTTCTGAAAGAGTGAGCGTCCTGTCATCAACTGTGCTCAGAAATAAATATATAAGGATGTTGCAAAAGAAAATCCACTGAGATGGTTGAATTAGGTTGACCTCTGAAATCTTTTTCATGCTAATATTCACTGGGATATTTTTTGAATTCCTATTAAGAAAATAATGTCCTGCTAAGCACTCTGAGGAAAACAAGGATATATCTCTATATCTCTATCTCTATCTGTATCTCTATATCTATATCTATATCTCTGTATCTACCTATCTAATTTCTGCCCCTGAGAAATGTAGATGTAGTATGTATATATTATGAGAAATAATACCAGAGATGGTATAATTGATTCTCAGAGCTTTATATATGTTATATTTTTAATGTTCCCAATAATTTTTCTGGGGTAGATATTATTATCCTGATTTTATAAATAAAAAAACTGAAACTTGGAGAAATTAGCCTAAGACTTCATGTGTAGTAAATATGTAAAAGGATAAGAATTCCACCCTCAGCATTTGGACCCCAAAATTCATGCTCTTTGCATATAGAACTATATAGAATTTAACATAATTATTTTGTGAGGCTTACAAAGTTGAAAACAGGGTTTTTTTGTTGTTGTTGCTTTTTGTTTTTTAAGATAGAGCATCTCTATGTAGTTCATGCTGACTTTGGCACTGTGTGGTAAAGTTTCACTGAGCTGGTGATTTTATGGATGGATCATATTTTGATTGGCAGAGATTAAGGCAACAATACAGACATACTGGAAAAGAGCATGGTGGTTTTTGAACTTCTGTCTCTGAGACTTGATCTTTTTTTTTTTTAATATATTTTGTATAGGTTCTCACTACACAGCTCAGACTTGTAGTGAATCTGCTGTTTTCAGCCTCCCCATCCCTGGGATTACAGGCATGTGTCACCATGCCCAGTCTCAGTGGCTGGCTCAGTGCTCCTGGGGGCCAGGCTGGTGCAGCATGTGGGATCAGGGATCAAAGCCCAGTCTCTATGCTTGTCTATGCAGGTACTTAGTCCACTGAGCTATCTAGCCCTGAGACTTACAGTTCTTATACTGAACTTTCTATACCTTTCCTGTATTTTACATGACTTTGCTGAAATTTTTTACTCTTGGAAGGTTTTTAAAACACTTTTAAAGTAATAAGATCTTTCAATTAAAATAGAAAATTTATACAATCTTAATCTCAATTCAATAGTTTATATTGCATTTTTATAAAATATTCACAGTAGGGGCCAGGGAGATAGCTCAGGGCCATAAGTGCCTGCCCAGCAAGTTCAAGGGCCTGAGTTTGATCTCTGGTTCCATAAATAAATAAATAAATAAATAAATAAATAAATAAAAGATTCACAGTAAAGAGAGAATTTAACATAATTATTTTGTGAGATTCAATCTTTTTTTTTTTTAAGGATAGAATGTCTCAGTGTAGTTCAGACTGACCTTGAACTCAATATGTAACCTAGACTGGCTTCCAACTTATGATGATTCTCCTTACTCAGCTTCCTAAGTGCTGGGATTATAGGCATGCCACCAAGTCTGGCTGAAAATAAAAGGGTTTTTTAAAGTAATTTTATTACACTTTGGTAAATATAATGATCACATTCATCATAGCGAGTTTGTACCTATACATAATAGATATATCTTGATTTGTCTTTTTTCTCCATCCCCTCCCTGTCTTCAACTCTCTTCTCTTCTTTATTTACAAAAACTTTGTTTCCATTTTTTGTTTTTTCTTCCTTCCCTTATTCCTTCTCTTCCCTTGTTTCCATCACCATTTTTTATCCAATTCCCAATATCTGTCATACATTTTGGTTTCTCATTTATTCTTTGGATTTCTCACAAAAGAGAAACAATGTGATATTTAAACATGTGTGTCTAATTTTTTTCACCTAAATGTATGGCCTCAAAGTGCAACCTTTTACCTAAAAATTTCTCATTTACCTTCCTTTGTAGTAGAATAGTTGTTCTCTTTATATAAAACTGTATTTTCTCTATTTATCCATGTGTTGATGGGCATTCTGGACTATTTCCAAGATTTAGTGATTACAAATTATGCTGGTATAAACATAACTATGTATATATTACTGTGGTATAATGCTTTTTAACTCTTGGGAAAATACCTAGAAGGGGAATAGCTGAGTTAAATGGAAACTGTAGTTTTAGTTTTTGAGGAAGCTCCATACTTCCTCATAAATATACTGATTTCCATATTGGTTGTACCAGTTTACACTCCTGCCAACATCCTCACTGGCATTTATTACTGGCTGATTTCTTGACAATAGCCATTTTTGTTTTTGAGTGAGATGGAATCTCAGCATGGTTTTAATTTGCATTACTTTTTTTGGGGAGGGGTACCAAGGATTGAAATCAAGACCTTGCACTTGCCAAGCAAGCATTTATGCCACTCAGCTATATCCCCGGCCCTTAACTTGCATTTCTGTAATGACGGATAATGTTAAACATTTCTTCATATATTTACTTACTATTTGCACTTCTTCATCTGAAAAGTGTCTATTCATTTCAGGTGCCCCCCCTTTATGTATTTGGGGCAGGGTCTTACTACACAGTTGGGACTTATAGTGAGCCTCCTGTCTCAGCCTCCTCAGCACTGGGCTTATAGGCATGTACCACCACACCCAATTTTGATGTCCAGCTTCCAGGGCTGTCATGGCATGTGGTATCCAGGATCATCCTGGGTCCTTGTATTTGCCAGGCAGGCACTTAGACTGCTCAGCTGTTCATGTGGGTGGCTTTTTCTTTCCAACTTTATAGCTTCTAGGATTTGGCTTGTGCAAATTGAAAGTTTGGGGTTATATCTTGTTTTTGTGTCTCCTCATTTTCCATTTTTAAAAATTTATTTTCTTTGTTGATACTTGTAAATTACTTAGGATTGGTACCTTTATTACTCATATTGAGACCTCCTTAGGAAATTACTACTTTATGAGATGTTCTAGGTATAACTGGCCTTTGGATTTTGACTCTGACCCAAGATTCTGTCTCTTTAATTCATTGCAGATAAGAATTTGCTGCCTCTTTGGCCTATCTCCCAATTCTTTGGTACTGGGCTATGGCATTGTTTAGGATACCCAGACTCTTTTGGTATTGGCATATAATAAAGAACAACTGATCACAACAACTGTGTCACCCTGAGTAAAATAATACAATCAATAACAACAGTAGTGTCAAACAAGTCTAGAAAATTACAAACTGTGGTAACTTAATTTGCCACTTTTAACAATAGATACAAGATTTATAGTTATATAACAAAATTTAAAACAAATCAGAAAATTATATATAGTAAATATTTACCCAATAGAGTGATTTTACCCTTAGGGGAGAAAATTTTAAAGGGAAAAGAGAAAAAAAATAGATAAATAAAAGAAGAGAAAGATATTAGAAGCAAGACTGAAGGACAATAAAAGATTTCCCAAATATTCAGAAGTGGGTTAAGGAGACAGGAGAGAAAAAAAAAGGAAAAAAACAAGAACAAGAACTAAACCAAACAAAACACAATGTTCACACTCATTAAAAAACAATGGGGGGCCCGGCAGGATGGCTCAGTGGTCTAAAGCCCCTGCTTGGGAAAGCTTGGGCGGCTTCAGGGACCACGGTTCGATCCCCGGCACCACATGCTGCGCCAGCCCTGCCCTCCAGGTGGGCTGAGCCGGCCATAAAAATGAGTGAATAAACAAACAAAGGTTCTGAAACAAGAAAA
>PVJA010034068.1:0-22843 GCA_004027025.1 Myocastor coypus | reverse complement strand
CCCTCCCCTCCTCTCTTTTTTCTTTCTTTCTTTAATGTATCTGGTTGTTACAAGGTCTCACCATGCAACTCAGACTCATAGTGATCCTCCTGTTTTCAGCCTCCCCAGCACTGGTATTACAGGCACGCACTACCACACCTGTACTGTGGCCAGCTGGGCCTGCCCTGGGGGTGGGACTGGCATAGCATGTGGTGCCAGGGATTGAACTATCATCTCTGCTTGCCTAAGCTTTAGTCTGCAGATCTATCTCACTGGCCCCATATTTCTTACTAGTATATGTATTTTCTCTCTCCTCACTGAAATATGAGCTCTATAAGAGTAATGGTGTTTTTAATTAGTTTTGTGCCCTGCTGTATTCCAGAGTGCAACATAAGCAGGCACATGTAGCAGATGTGAAGAGGTTTGTTGGAGAATTAAATGGAATGAACTATGAAAAGTGACTGTAAGAGTGAGCAGTGTAACTGAGTGTGCTTTATTGTTTCAGAGTATCCTGGTACTGCATAGCAGTGTGAAGTTACAGCTTAAGTTAGGATACTTTAAAAGACCTCACAGAGATGCGTAGATCCTCGTGGCAGAAAACCATCCTAGGTTATACTTCCTAGATCTTTATTCTTGCTTTTTATAGTTACATTTACCAGTTTATGTAAAGTTTAGTGTTGAAATCTAGCTCAGATGTTTCAGTTTTGCCTGATGGCGGTTAGTTGCTCTTACAAACTCATCCGAACATTTTGAATATTTTTATATGTTTAATAAATGGGTTCAAGACTCCATTTTGGGAGATTTTAAAATAAGTTTGGATGTTCTCATTTAAGTGTGTGTATAGATAGGAGATTTCAGAGATGATGTCCCTAATTGGGAAACAGCAACAGGATAATTGGAAATCAGAACAGCAATCACATAAGCATGGAAACGATTTCTGAGAGCCTGTTTTTAAAATGCTTTTTAAAGAAATAATGGCTTCCTTAACTGCTTAAAAATTCCATTTTGAGATGCAAAGGACAGGTTAAGGGACAGATTAAATATTTGTTTGTTTAAAAACTTTGGGAAGTAGCATTCTACTGTCAGACATTTATTACATAAGAGGTCAGCAAATTTTGAAATACTTGCTCGAAAGTATGAAGTACTTAGTTGAAAGTAGGATTCCTGTTTGGGTTAAGCAGCTCTCTTCCTACTTTGCCATGAGGTAATCAGGGACAGCAAGGTCATGCAGTTCTCAGGCCTTGCCTGAGAAATGTTCTTGTTACTGAGAATGTCTACTCATTGTACTGAAGATGGTGTCTCTACATTGGCTTACCTGGGCCCATGGACACTGCACAGTGACATGGCCCACTATCTGTGTGTTGAATCTCCTGCTTCAACTAAGCATCCCCTATCTTAAGTGGCAGTGGCCATACAAATTTAAGGAGTGTATGTGTCATGTTTTTTTTTTTTTTTAATTTTATTTATTTTTTTCTTGTTTCAGATCCTTTGTTTGTTTATTCACTCATTTTTATGGCCAGCTCAGCCTGCCCCGAGAGCAGGGCTGGCGCAGCATGTGGTGCCGGGGATCGAACTGAGGTCCCTGAAGCCACCCAAGCAGGCGCTTTAGACCACTGAGCCATCCTGCTGGGCCCCCTGTGTCATATTTTAAGTAATAGCAAATCTTAATTTCTTATTTTTAAGTAAAAAGACAGTCTAAATCTTCATCTTCATGGGTCTTCTTATATACATAAGAGAGCAGAATTTCATCTCTTAAGAGTCTTGCCTCTCTAGCTAACCTTTGGTCTATGAGGACTGAGTCTTGTTTTTCTGTAGAACATAGTCCTTAACAGAGCTGAGTTTCACTGGTACTCCTTGACCCATAGTGTTGGAGAACACATCCACTCTCTGATCCCAGTAACATAAAGTTGCATTTCTTGAACAAGAAAGTGAAGTAGTCAGATTTCTTTGGTAGCTGCCAGAGCCACATCTTCAGTGGTATTGAAGGCCTTTGTAACTTAAAGGCAAAGAGCACTCTCATCGTGATGCTGTTGATTGTGCATTTTTCTAGCTCTTTCAGGTAATAGATGTGGTAGCCATGTAGCCACTGCCATGTTGTGATTTAGAAAATGGATGAAAATTGCTATGGGAGCTTGACAGTGACCTGTCAAGATGCTGGGAGGACCCCCGTGCAGGCTGGAGTAACTGACACTTGTCTTCTCTGTCCCTGTCTTTCTGTGACACACACTCTCATATATGTCATTTTCAATGACACATAGTACTTGTATGTATTCATTGGTGTGCAGTGTGACATCATGTATACCACGTAGACTGATCAAACCAGTATATTAGCCATCTTTAACACTTCCTATTTATCATTTCTTTGTATTGGGAACATTCAAACTCCTATTAGCTATTTTGAAATATACAATGAATGGTTGTCAATCACTGTTATTTTGCGGTGCTGTAGAACACTGGAAATACTTCTCATCCAACTGCACTCTTCCAACCATTAACCCTCCCCGCCCCATCCTCCACATGCCTGTCACAGCCTCTGGCGCCCACTACTCTGCTTGCTTCTGTGAGGTCAGCTTTCTAGCTTCCACATATAGATGAACACACATAGTACTTGTCTTTTCTTGCCCAACCCACTTCATTACCATACATAACAGCCTTGCGTTTTCTCTCTGCTATTGCAAAGGGCAGGATTTCATTCTTTCTGTTGAGTGTGTGTATCATGTTCTCCTCATGCAGTCAGCCTTAGAGTTTTGGTAGACTCCAGCCTGAGCATGTCGTGGTCACTGCTGCAGTAAATGGGCTGTGCCGCTGTCTCTTCAACATACTGAGCTCAGTGTTTTGGGCTATTAATGCTTAGGAGGGGATGGCTGGACCATTCGGTGCTCCTGTCCTATTTCTAGTTATCCTGAGTAACTTTGATACTGTTTTTCATAAAGGATGTACTAATTTACATTTCCACCCATAGTGTGTGAGACTTCACCTCTTTCTTTTTTATTTATTTATTTTATTTATTATTATTTTGTTTTGAGACTTCACCTCTTTCTACATTCACTTCAGTGTTTGTCTCTGTCTGTCTGTCTGTCTGTCTGTACTGAGGATTGGACTTAGGGCTTCAACCTTGATAGCATGAGTTGGCATATCGTGGTGGGCAGGTGTTCTATCACTGAGCTACATTTGCAAACCTTTGCTGCTTTTTATTCTGAGATAAGGTCTCACTGATTTGCCCAGGCTGGCCTTAAATTTGCCATCCTCAAGCCCATTTGCTAAGTAGCTGGGATCACAGGCATGCTCCACACTATATTGGCTCTGTATTGTTTTGTTAACAGCCCTTCTAACTGGAGTAAGGGGATATCTCATCATGGTTTCGATTTGCATTTCCCTGATGGTTAATGATATTGAACATTATCTTACCTAGTTGATCATTTCTTTAAATAAATGTTTGTTCAGGTCATCTGCCCATTTTAAAATCTGATTATCTTTTCTTTTTCTGTTGTTGAGCTGTTCCTATTCCTTTTGTATACTGGATATTGAATCCTTGTTGAATGAATAATTTGCAAATATTTCCTCTCATTCTGCAGCTTGTGTGTTCACTGTGATATTTTCTTTGCCGTGCAGAAGCTTTTAGCTCCTTTTCACACCATCTCTCGTCATAAGGAAGTGCATGTCTCTGCAGCTGTTTCGTGGCTTCTGTCGCTCCACTGAATGCGCAGAGTATTTGTGCAGAGAGCCGTGAAGCCCACAAAGCCCACTGCTCCTCTACCCTGCTAGTGCAGGAGCTAGGCGGGCTGGATAGAGATGTACAGCTGGGGTGGTTTGTCCAGTAGCTGTGACCAGAAGGGCAGTTTAAGGGCTGAGTGGCCAGAAGAACTGTAGGCAGTGGCCTGGGAACAGAGACCCTCTGTGCTTCCTGCTTCAGCAGGGACAAGTCCCCCGGTCCGTGGGGGCCTGCATAGCTGATCAGAGCCTGCTTCTCATGCATTATCTATCATGCAGACCAGGGCTGACCCGTGAGCACCTGTGCACTCTTTGACTGACATCCTGCATCTGTTTCTCTGTTTGGACGTAGGTGTTTGGCAGGGGAAAGGAAGAAAATGAGGGAGAAAGATGTCTTCACCTACAGTCAGGGTTGAAGCGGAAAGCCTGTGACAGTCTTGTACCCAGAAGAGGGTGGGCATAGAGTGCGGGTGTCTCTCGGAACACAGGAAGTTCTCATCTGCCTTGTCCATAGCTGGATCCCCAGAGTCTAGTTGGTGCTCAGCCCCATCAGCTGCTTAGTAAATTCACATTTATTAATAAGTGGGTGTTCTGGGGTAGGCGGGGCTTCACCTTGAAGTGCAGTCCTGGACCTAGAGTGGAGGAGGAAGTGATTTGCTGGAATGCAAAGGCTGCCATGCTCCTGCTCAGAAAGGGCAGATGTGGTGAGCTGTGCACGGGGAAGGCTGTGGGAGGTCTGCGCCAGTCTTGCTCACTCGCTGTCCCTTTGGGGCAGGTTTTCCCCAGGGTGGTGTGCATGCTGTTGGTTCTGGGGAAACCGTGGTAGCATACGTTTGCAGTTCCAGGTTCACCCCAAAACCTAGCCCAGGGCCAGCTGAGTGCATCAGCCCCAGAGAGACATTTCTAAGTCAGTGCCGTAGGTTTTCTGGGCTTAGGGACACAGACAAGAATGGCCTGTTAGTGTCTGAGAGCTTGGGGTCATTGGGTGTGCCTGTCCTTTCCTGGGGGGAACTGAGCAAGGGAACCCCTGCTTTCTTCACCAAGGGATGCTCAAATTTACCTGTAGGGGGAAAATCTTGACAACCTTTAAAACAGGAGCAGTTCACAATAGCGAGTGCTTCTGTTTTCCCCGAGACATATTTCCGACTCAGATACACAGGCAGACAGTAATTATAGATGGAAAGAAGCAGGAGGCTGCATTTTCTGGGAATAGTGGATGTGGAAAGAGTGATTAGGGTTTCACATTGCTGTGGTCTGGGACTTGGAGAATTCCTTAGCCCTCCTGGCCCATTAGGGTGGGCTGTCTACGGGAGCAGGTGACAAGATTTCACACACTTCTTGGAGAGGCAGGAAGTCTGGGCTGAAATTAGTTTAAAGTTGGCTCTTTTCTTGTTGTGAAAAAAATTCCTATAAAATCAGTCTCTGTACCATCAGATATAAAGTAGACTCATTGCAGGGCTCATAGTGTTCTTGGTAGGCAGGTGAGATGTTGGAGGCAAAGGCACTGGGTGGACAGCGCAGGGTTGACTCTTTGGCTGGTGTGTGTCACCACTGTGTGTCGGTAGTGGGTTTTGGACAGTGTGGTATGGCAGTTCTTGCCCTGGCGAATCACGGTGGTCCATTGTCCAAGCCCTGTTAGGTGCAGGGGGCGACTGTGTGGGCCCTGTGTTGTGAGACAAGCAGAGGTCAGATGGGAAGACTTGGAGGCATGTAGCCAAGGAAGAGCTCGGTGGTTGAGGTGCTCATGAAATAAGTGTCAGGGAAGACCAGCATGAAGAATGTATGAGGTTGTGTAATAAAGGATATCTGACTGCATAGTCTGTGGTAAAGATGAGTTCCCCCATGAAACTTCCATTCACATAAGAGGAGGGAGGAGGGGGAGAAATACGTCCAAAGTCTTGTATGTGTGTGAAGGGTCACTGTGTGCATTCCACGTTTATTTATTTGCTTACTTTTATTTGTGGTACTGGGTAGGATTGAACTGAAGGTCTTCATATTGAGCTGTATCCCACGCCCTTTGCACAGTTGCTAAGTTGCCCAGGAGAGGTTTGAGCTCGGGCCCCTCCTGTCTCAGCTGCCTAGAGTGCTGGGATTACTGATGAGGACCACAGAGCCCAGCTATCATGAGTGTCCAGAATGTTGGAGAAACATCTGGGAAGATTTCTTTGTTCTTCATGTGGACAGTTGGTTCTGGCCACTTCACCAAGGCCATCTCCATGGAGACAGATGTAGGGGAAGGCTGTTTCTTCACAGCAAGGCCAGAGCCAGGCTTTCCAAGCATGAAGCAGGCTGCCTGTGGTGCTTGCCTGCCTCTGGCATTGCTGGTAGCGGAGGTTGAGGGAGCAGGGCCTGAACAGCTTCAGCAGGGTGAGGAACAGAGGTTGCCCCCATCCTGTTGCCCTGGAGTGGTTCCCCAGAAAAAGGTGTACCCAACCCCTTCCCTTTCCTCTCGGATCTTGGCTTCTTTGCCATTTTCTTGCTTTTTAAGCACGATTTATCTTTCAGCTGCAGACCTTGCCACGCAGGCGGCAGGACAGGGCGAAGAAGGCTGTCCTGACTTGCTCATACTGCTTCTGGTTTCCTGCCCCTCAGGTTCCTTGGGCAGACAGGTCAGAGTTCACCGGGAGTGCTGGTGGGCCTCGGGAGCTGGCTTCCTGTGTGGTGATTTCACCAACGTGCTGTCCTGCCTGGAGGAGCCTTCCTCTGCTCCAGTGGCTGCGTTGCCTTCTCCCAGCTGCACCGCTGGCCTGCAGAGTGCTGACCCACTTGTCCCACCTCCGTGAAGGTTTAAATTAGGACCTTTAATCTGTAAGAGGCTTAGAGCTTGTTGGTTGGCCAGCTGCTTTGGTCTCCATGTAGGCAGAGCTTTGCCTGGTTGCTGTCAGGCTCAAGGAGTTGCAGGGGTCGGTAGCTTTATGGCAGGAGCTGTAGGCCTGGGGAGACATCAGCAGGGGCTCTTGCATTAGCATGGGGTGGTGGCACATCCTCGTGATGGCATGGGAGCCTGTGGTGCCATGGCCTTGGATGCTGGCCCTGCTTCTCTTGGACCCTGGAGTAGTTCCTTGCCTATATGCAAGAGTTAGCTCTGCAAGTTCAACATGTGTTTTCATCCCAAAAATATCAGTCCAGAGTAGTGTGCTCAGCCCAGCCTGGTAAGGAGCACAGGGGCCGGAGAGCCTCTCATTCCCTTGGGGCATGTGCTATTTCTCTGAGGCATTTTTGGTCAGGTACTTTGCTGTTCAGGGTAGCCAGTGTCAAGTTTTAAAGTAAGACACGCAGTGAAGTGTAGTAAGGGTGAGAGCCCCAAGTGCTCAGAGTTGGCCCTGGATCTTAGGATTTAGGGAGCCAGAGGAAGGGGAAGAGAAGAAAAGGTGTGTGTGTAGGATGGAAAATGCACAGGGTCCTGCTGATGGCCCTGTCATTTCCTGAGAGTCTGTGCATGCCTAGCCTCTCACCTTGAGTGGCACAACCCAGCATGCGGGTTTCTTCTTTCCTTTTTGATTGTGTGGAGAACTCACTGCACGCTTGCCTCAGGTACTCTACGGTATCATCCCCTTATGGCTTCACACAGCCCTGTGTGACAGTGCTCTGGGTTTGAGGTGCGTCTTGTAGTAGGTGAAGCCAGGTGTAGAGATGTTAGAGGAAGTGGTGGGCCCAAGGGTGAGGCAGAGCTCTGTGAAAGCAGAAGTCTGGCCCTTAAGCCACTCCTACTGTGTGCACTCTTGAGTCAGCTGAGATCTTTGACAACTGGGATCTTGGACACTTGGTAGCCTTTGGGGTGGGAGGTACAGGGCCTCCAGCTGTCTGGGAGCCTCAGGCAATTACAGCAAGCAGCAGGCCTAGGAACCACCAGCCTCCTCTCTGATTTAGGGCCTCTGCATATTCAACTGGATACCTTTATCTCTGCACTATCCAGAGCGCTACAGATGATCTCCTCCCCTGTCCTGGGTGTGCCTGGCCATCTTCCCATGCCATGCGGCATTTGAGGGAGCAGGAGCCCCCCCCACCCTAGACTCTGTAACTCCCTGGGTGTAAAGCCTGGGGTGAAGGTGTGGGCAGAGCGAGGGTGACAGTCTTGGGCCAGTGCTCCTTTTCCCTTGGTGTCCCACCTTGAGGACAGAGCCTGCTTCCAGAGTTCCAGAGACCTCTGACGGCAGTTTCTCATGTCTTCTGCTCCCCTGAGCCCCTAACTTCGGCAGGGAAGAGGGAGGGTCACTCGAGGGCAGATCCCTTCTTGACAACTCCCGTTCCTGTCTGTCTGTCCCCAGCTGAACCTGAAATGGACACGAAGAGCAGTGTCCTTTGCGTTGCTGCGAACAGCACTAAATTTAGCAAAACTGTAGCTGATGGGGGGCTGGCCGAGTGAGCCAGACCCAGCTTCAGGTGGACTAGATTTATAGTCAGCGGTGTACACAGTGTCTTCTTGGCTTGGGCAAGTTCGAGGTTACACAGGCTCTTTCCTCTTCCAAAGCCTGGGAAGCTATTAGGCTGCCCCAGAGGCCTTCTTGGCCCTGCCCTTGTAGGCTGGTAGCTCCACCCACACTGCCATCCCTCTGCTGCCCCTCCCTCGAGTGCCTGCAGTTCTGTCTCTATCTTTACCTTGGCTAAGGCTTCTTGGCTGGTGCTGCGTCTCGACTCCCAAAGCCTTAGAGCACTGGATTTGAGTTTTGGTGGTTTCGTTTGTTTGGTAACTGGCATTTTGGTCAAGGTGGCTGAGTCACAGAATGTAGAGAGCTAGGATGGGTAGTTGAGCCAGGAAAGTATTTTGTATGTCTCAGACATGTAGCCAGGTAGATAGTGGTGTATGCTTGGGACCTGTAGTGACTTAGGATGGGGGTGAGTGTCTGTGAGACTCTGGGGTCAACTAAGTTTTGTGAAGAAGTGTTGTGGGGCTGGGGAGTGAAGGCCTGCGGGTGATAGAACAGCTCTCTTCTCCTTTGGGATTTCCTCCTCTTGGTCCTCAGATCTGATGTGGACCATCTGACTGGGGACTTCTTCCTTCTTAGTGTACCTAGGACATGATGACCAGCTAAAATTTCTTCATCCTTTCTGAAGTGGATAATTATGATTTTAGGCTAAGCCCTTACAGTATTACTATAAGGGATAATCAAGAACAGATTGGTACTCTCAGCCCTAGTCCCTGTCTTCAGAAGATATTTAGAAATATCTGCAGTCATTTTTTTTTTTTTTTATTGTTAGAGTCGGGGCAGAAAGTGTCAGGTGTATGCATGAGTGGGGACCAGAACAGCCCTCCCCACCACAGTGTTTAGTTCAGAACACTGGCCTAGCAGAGGTGGCAGCCTTGGTGGAGGGGACCAGTTCTGTAGAAATGGCCAGAAAGTTTGTCTCATCAGCTCTGAGCTGCTGTTAGAAATACTTAGGGCCAGGACTGATCCAGCCTCTGCCCTGTCCCTCGCTCCCAGCAAAATTCTTCAGGGTCTTGCAGTGGTCTCCAGTCTCTCATAGTTCTCTTGAGAAGGTATGGCATGGATTTATATCCTTTAAGCAGCATATTCCCAGGCCAACGTATGTGTGTCTTTGTGTAGCTGTGTTTCCTGGTATGCCAAAACAGCTTCAACTTTGGGCATATTTAAATGAACTTTAAATGAACTTTGAGGGCATCAGAGAAACCAGTGCAAGCAGCTGTCCTGTGTGCGGGGGTGACAAGAGTCTAGCCTGGAGCTGTTTTCCTTCTCTCTATAGCTGAAGTGTTTGCTGTGCCTCACGGAACTGAATTCTGCTTGCTAATGTTCTCTTAAATGTAGGAAACATGTACTCATTGCCCTGGTGAACACAACATTGCTTCCCAGATAAAAGACTCAGCCTGTTGCCAGCTATCTCAGCTGCCCGCACAGTGCTCATCTGCCAGTACCTCCTCCTGCAGTTGGCAAGGCTGCTGCCAGCTAGAGCAGGGGAGTGAGGAGCCTTCAGAGCACAGATCTCTGCTTGTGATAGATGGTCGTGGCGGTCAGCGTGGAATGTCATCTTGGTCAGCCTTGGGATCCACCCCAGGTGACCAGGGGAAGACACCAGTGAGTGGACATGGAGGTCATGAGTGCATGGTCTTGGAGTCTGTGTTTGCCGCTTCACCCCTTCCAGTCTGACACAGAGCCCCTGCTCTGCTTTCCTGCTGCTGCAAGCACTAAGTAGCGGTACTCTGGAGCACGCCTTTCTGCCATCGTGTTACTGGCCTGGAGCCAGCCTGCTGTGCACTGAATTCCTCAGGCACCTGAGCAACATTGGCCTCTCTTCCTTTAAGTTGTGAGTATTGGGGCTTGTGCCTGCTGAGAGGAATCTGGCTGATACAATAGTGAAGGGAGGAGAGCTTCTTGAGTCTGGATTCTGGAATAGGCTCGCATTTCAGACCTCAGAGCAGGTTCCAAGGTCCTTTGTGTGTGACTTCTCTGCCTAGCCTGAAGGAATCAGCTTGTGATGCCTGAGAAGACTTAATGGAAGTTGTGGGGAAGAGTTGGGCTGGGAAGAAGGCAAGGCCAGGCCAGACATCCGGGAGCAGAGCCCATGTTCTCCTGGGCCCAGCAGGCGCCCCTGCCTCCAGTTGGCTTCCTGACACTCTTCCCTGTGTCCCAGGCACTTGCTCAGTTTCCCAACCCTGGGGAGAGGCAGGTACAGTTTTTGAATAAGCTCAAGTCACACAATTAAGGAGGCACATCTATATAGAATAAATAGCATTTGCACATGGTGGCAAAGTGTCCTTTTAAAAAATGTTTCCCTCTGTTGGTGAAAGTAACTAGGGAATAGATTAGTGTTTGGCAAATTCTTGATGTTCTAGTTCAGGTTCACTGCCTCCCTTTTCATACAGGTGACTCAGGTGATCACCGAGGCTTGCTGGCCAGGTTCTAGGTTACTGCTGTTTTAGCTAGCAGCTGGGGCCACTGAACCTGCAAGCCTGGGAGGTTCTGTCCAGTCATGGTAAATATTTGAATGGATCAAGTGAGTGAGTGTATATATATTTAGAAGCAACACCCAACAAAGAACCTCCAGGCAAACCTGCCTGGCTCATCCCCGAGTGAGGCAGAGCACGCCAGAGGTCACGACCTTGGGTGCATGATCTGCTGAAGCCACTTCCTTCTTTAGTCAAGGCTGCCCATGTCTAGCCACGGTTTCCTGCATGGGGTTAGGAAGTGCAGGTTGCCCCTCTCGGGACCTGTTGGTGCCTTCTGCTCCTCTGTCAGTGTTCCATGTTC
The DNA here is from genome assembly GCA_004027025.1 of Myocastor coypus. Classification (NCBI taxonomy): domain Eukaryota; kingdom Metazoa; phylum Chordata; class Mammalia; order Rodentia; family Myocastoridae; genus Myocastor; species Myocastor coypus. Next base: position 11,948 of record PVJA010034068.1, on the reverse strand, counting down.
CTTTGCCTTGGTCCCAGGATCTGTTTGCCAGTGACTATCCTGCTCTTAGACCCCAGCTTCTTTGTGGACTGGGTTTCCAGGCCTGGAGCTCCTCTGGTGCTCTGGCAGCTGCTGAACTTTTAGGCCCAATATATTCCCAGATTCCTTTTCACAGAACTAAAGCTGGAAAAAATAAGTTTTCGATTTTGAAAACATATACTTTTTTTTTTTAACACAATGTCGAAGTTCTGTAATATCACTACTATTTATTTAAATGTATAGGAAAATTATCCTCAAATACGTGTGTGTCTTTCAGATTTCACCAGCAGGGGCTGAAGATGATAAAATCTGTTGATATTGAGTTATTGACCCATGTAGATCAAAGTCCATGTAGTAGGGCTGGCAAAATAGCTCAGAAGACTGAGCACTTGCTTAGGCAAGTGCAGGGACTGAGGTTTAATCCCTGGTACCACATGGCATGCTGAGCTAGACACCGAGACTGGGCATGGTGGAACACACCTATAATCCCAGTGCTGGGGAGGCTGAAAACAGGAGGATCGCTATGAGTCTGGGCTGCATAGTGAGACCTTGTACCAAATACATCAAAAAAGAAAGTCCATTTTCTTCTGGCTTTTAATTTTTTTAAAATCTGTCTTAAGATGTTTTTTGGGAGTAATTTTTGTTTTTATTTTTTATTTTTTTTATTGGAATCAAACTGAGTACCCTGTGCTGCCAGGCAGGTATTTGTGCCACTGGGCTATCTCCCCAGCCCTTAGAGGATAATCTGTAAATTAACATATAACATTTAGAACTGAACAAACCACCTGTGTTCAGCATAAGGTGTGCACCACTGTAATCTACATTTAGATTTGGGCAGAACACTGAATATTACCAAATACTTTCAGAGTTTTGGTACTGACCGCACTCAAAGCATGGCCACTGTTTGGACTGCAAAGTTCTGAGGTAGTTTTGCCTCTTCTTTAACTTCATATAAATGGAATCACAGTGTTTCTCTACTGTAGTCTGGCCTCTTTCACTCATGTGTTGTGCTGTTGTAGTTTTCCATTCTCAATGCAGTGTAGTATTCCACATATAAGTAGGTCACTGTTTATTACCCTGCTTGCTGCTGATGGATGTTGGGGCTGGGCAGGCTCTGGCCATTACACACAGTGCTGTCGTGAATACATTTGGCCATGTCTTCCAGTGAATCAACGCATGAACATTTATACGCACTTGCATAGACTCATGTATGTGTGCATACACACATAGAGGCATGTGTGAACTACAGGGATTTGTTCTGAGAAGTGCATTGCTAGAAGATTCTGTTGCTTTTTGATCTCCTCACAGCTCTTACCTATAAAGTCAGGACAGCTACAATTTTACTAGGTGAAAGAATTTCAGGAGATCATTGTTATGTTGTGGTCTGCATTGACCCAGACATTGTTATGGTCTGTATGATTTTGTGACTATAAAAACATGCATATCTATATAAAAATATACATGTGCAGGCTGGGGAGATAGCTCTATGGCATAAGTGCCTGCCTGGCAAGTGCAAGTTCGTGAGTTTGAACCCCAGTCCTAAAAAAAAAAAACCCAAAAACAAACAAACAAAAAACCACATGTGTATGTGCAAGCACATAGTGTGTATATACACTTCTGTTGAGTATATATTTAATGGGATTGCTGGATCACAGTTATAATAAGATAGTGCCAGAGCAGTGGTACCACTTTCCTTCTACTAGTGAAGTAGGAAAATTCCAATTGCTCCAGTTCTTTCTCTCCCCCCACCCCCCCGGCTTTCTTTCTTTTGCAGTACCAGGGATTGAGCTCAGGACCTTGCACTTGGAGGGCAGGCACTTATTCTACTGAGCTATCTCCCCTGTTGTCTCCCTTTTTATTGTATCTATTTCATTGTACCTGTTGTGATAGCTATGAAATGATATACTATGGTCTAAATCTGTATTTTAAAGGGCTGGAGAGGGGCCCGGCGGGATGGCTCAGTGGTCTAAAGCCCCTGCTTGGGGAAGCTTGGGGGGCTTCAGGGACTGCGGTTCGATCCCCGGCACCACATGCTGCACCAGCCCTGACCTTGGGGTGGGCTGAGCCGGCCATAAAAATGAGTGAATAAACAAACAAAGGTTCTGAAACAAGAATAAAAATAATAAATAAAAAAAATTAAAAAAAAAATATAGGACTGGAGAGATAGCTCAGCAGACTAAGTGCCTGCTTAGGCAAGCACAGGGACAGGACTTCAATCCACATGCCACACCAGCCCCACTCCCTGGCATGCTGAGCCAGCCACTGAGACCTGATATAGTAACACATGCCTATAATCCTAGTGCTGGGGAGGCTGAAACAGGGAGTCTGAACTGCGTAGTAGGCCCTGTACTAAATGCATTAAATAAATAAATAGATAAATAAATAAGTGTACTTTAATGATGCTGTTCACTTGGGATTCCTCATTTACCAAGTTCCTGTTTACATTTTTTGCTTAATTATATATTGAGTCTACCAATATTTCTGTTATTGGTTTATAGGAAATTCTTTATATTTTGTCATATGCATGTACACGTATATGTATATACATGTATATATCTCACAAATATTATAGTAAAAGGCACATTGCCTTTAATTCCTCTCAAAATACTCCCCCTTGCTTCAGATACAATTACCTTTTTTTTTTGTATTTAGTACAGGGTCTGCAGGCTCTCACTACACAGATCAGACTCGAAGTGATTCTCCTGTGTTCAGCCTCCCAAGCACTGGGATTACAGGCATGTGCCACTATGCCCAGTCTCAATCACTGTCTCAGTGCGCCACGTTGCATGGCGCTGGCACAGCATACTTATCTTGTTGCTCAGTCCTCTTTTTTGCCTTTTTTTGTACTAGGCATCAAACTTAGGACCTTGTGCTTGCTAGGCAGGTGCTTGTGCTGCTGAGCTCTACCCCCTGCCCTGTAAAAATTTAAACATTGCTCATAGTTTTCAATCATACTGCATCTACCACTGTGCATAAGTTTTTATTGCCGAAGAAGTTGGGGCCACATTTATCAATATCATCTACAAAGAACCTTGGGATATTGGCTGTGTGAGGTGGGATGGCATTTCTTGAAGTTCTTGGCATATTAAGTGCTGGCACCTTTGCTACTGCAGCAGAATAAAAAGTGTTACTATTTCAGCATGAGCTCTGCTCTGTACAGTGTTGCAGGTACTTTACATAGACTATCTGATTCATTCTCACTATCGTTACCTTCATTTTCAAGTTAGGAAACAGACTTGTAGAATTTTTGTGATTGCCTAGGGTCACACAACTGAAATCCAGGTTATTAATTTATGTTTTAGTTGTATATGTTTGTGAGGCCTAATGAGCACATCCGCCTTGGCGGTGGGGTACATGCATGTGTCATACGTAGCAGCTTGATCAGGCCTCCCTCCTCTCTATCCCCTCCCTTCTCACAGAATCCATGTAGTTAATTGTTGTACTGCCTTGAAAGTTGTACTTCAAAACTGTCATTTTATTACAGCACCTGAGTTAGTGCCTGGCTCTCATCAGATGTTCAGTAAGTACCAGTCAAATGAAAGAATTTGACAGTAGCACATTAGTTGATGTTTCTGTCCAGTAGGGAAGTTTGTCCTGGTGGTGGGGCATGCTCCTGTGGGAAGCAGTTGTTTTCATATGGCTGTGTCTTTGCCTGGAACACTACCTGTCTCTGAGTGGACATGACAGTGAGCATTTGTGCAACAAATGAATCAGTCACTGCAAAGTGCGCTCCGTTGAGCAGCCCGTGGACACCGGCGGGACGGGGGCCAAGGAAGATGCATCAGTAGGGTCCATGGAGATAGTCAGGGATACTGAGTGTCCAGCTGGCAGCACCCTGTTGTCCAGCCACAGGGCGTCCTGGTCTGTGTAACAGTAGGCGTCCCAGTTATGGGCAGTCAGGTCAGCAGAGGTCTCAGCAAGAGTGCAGGGCTGGCAGGACTCAAGGTCAGGTAATCCAGTCACAAGGTACAAGCAAGGGATGTTGAGGGCAGTGGAGAGAGAGCCAAGGAATGCGTGCAGGGAGCAGTGGCCTGGGCTGGGCTCCCCTCCTAAATGAGGCCTTTCTTTTTGGGCCGCTCACAGTGCCCGGAAGGAATACACTAGATTAGGCCAGACACTTCTGTTGTGCCGGAGCCCGCAGGCACCTTTGGGAAGGTCTTGCCAAAGCCTTCCTATGACAGGTGAGGAAGCTGAAATTTACATGAGGTTGCTCAGCAAGTCCAGGCCCAGCCCTGGAGACAAGCATGAAGAGTGTCTCCTGTCTCCTCCTGTTTCCTGCAGAAGGCAGAGCTGCTGAGACTCGCAGAACAGGGCAAGGAGGAGGGCTGAAGTGCGAGCCTTCAAGAAGATGGTGGGGCTTAGGTGTGGGTAGGGGAGGAGGAGCAGTCCAGCGACCACTGTACCAGCCTGGAGATTGGCCGCTCAGGTGAAGGGTTGGAAGGAAGGTACTTAGGGGAGGGAAGTCTTCAGTCTGGATTCTCTAACGCCAAGTCCATGAGGACAGCATTGTCTTCATTTTTTCTGAAGCTTAGCATACTGAAATGGACAAGGACTAAAAAAATATTTTTATTAAGGTAAATTACACATAGCATCAAACTTACTGTCTTTCCAGTTTTTGGTGTATTATAACTCAGTAGATAAAGTGCTTCATGTAGTGCTGCAATGTCCAGACCGCTTTTCAAGTAGAATAGAAACTTAACTCCCACTATGCTCCTGCCCCAGCATCTGGTGGTCACCACCCCACCTGCATCTCCAATTTGACTGCCCCAGGAAGCTCAGGTCACAGAATCCTATCATACCTCTTTTCACTGAGCAGAACTTCTTGCGGGCTCATTTGTGTTGTGGTGTATGTCAGAATTTCCTTTTTTCTTAAGGGCTGAGTGACCATCCACTGTATGGATATACTGTACTTTGCTTACGTGTTTATCTGTCTTTGGGTTCTTGGAGAGAAATATATTCCTGGTTTTATATAATCAGTTTGCTCACTGAAGACCAGAAAAGTCCTGGCTCGCATAGGAATTCAACAAATAGTTGCGGAATAAATCTTAGTATGGCATGCCAAAGTAGATGGTGCGACTACTATTCCAAGAAGACTTGATGTAGGTTAGGAGACCTCTTCACAGATGCAGGGCAAGTTGGGTGGGTAAAGGTTGTCCTGGGATGGGGTGGAGCAGAGGAAGCAAGGATCCAGAGTCAGCACAGAGGAGAACAGACATGACAGCCATTGGAGGGCAGTCTGTAGGTCGTGCTGTCTACATAAAGTGGGATGAGGGTCCCTAACGGGAGTTTTGAGGGACATATCATCCAGAATCAGGAAAGGCCTGGGGAGGATCACTGGACTGGGTACATGAATGTGAAGCCAGGACTGGACTGGCTGTGGCTGACATTGTTACTGACCTCGGAAGACATTTCTATGAGATGGTGATGGTCTAGGTCCTACACTGAAGTCAGGGGAAACACACTAAATTGCCAGAGTGGCTCAGCACTGGGCACTTGGGAGGCACAGACATGAGCCACAGGCTGTGCATGTGTAGATAGGATTGAATAGCATGGATCATTCTGCAGCTTCATGAAAGTCATGAAGTTGATTGAACATGGACTTAAAATACAGTTGGACTCTGGATTACAAGAAAGAGAGAGACAGAAAGATGGAGGGAGGGAGGGAGGGTGGGAGGGAAGGAAGGAGGGAGGAAGGGAAGGAGAGAGAGAGAGAGAGAGAGACAGACAGACAGACAGACAGACACGGAGACGGAGAGGGAGAAGGAGAGGGAGAGAGAGAGGGAGAGGGAGAGGGAGAGAGACAGAGAGACAGAGAGATCTCAAATGGAGGATGCAGTGAGAAAAAGAGCGTAGTGGAAAGGATGGAGTTACAAGAACTAGCTGGGAGACCAGAAGGATGAGGCTGAGGACATGTGGAGAGAGTGGGGCGCAGGCTTGACCTCCTCTTATTTTCTCCCCTTTGCAGTTGATCAAGAACTGTGGGTGGGGAGCTCCAGGGATCTGTGTCTGACACATCCAGCCGATCCTGGCAGCATATTCACAGTCACTGGGACCCAGTGCAGCCCCTACAGCCTGTCTGTCAGAGTAGTCTAGAACAGCTACCCGGATTGTAAAGACCAGACTGTATGTAACAGACATGCCCAGCTCACATGGCGTGGGGCTGTTCCTAGAGTCCCCGCTAGATAGCTCCGTGTTCCTTCAGCTCTAGCTAAGAGGCATGCTGCGTGCTGGAGATGAAAGTTTGAGATGAAGGAGTAAAAGAGAAGGGTTCTCTTTCTGCCACACCTGGGGAGTCCTGGGCCAAAGGTTGGGACCCGAGGGCCTTATCCTTTCTATCGTCCATATCCTCCTCCACAAATGCAGAGGGCTCTGGTCTGGGGCCAGGCGTGAGTCTGTACTCTAGTATGTGTCTACTTCTCACAAAGTATCTTGGGCAGTTTTAGGAACACACCCAAGATCTGGTGGCACCAGACCTCAAGGAAATGATAAGTGACTTCTGTAGACTGTGTTCGTTGACCTCCCCCAGATCCAGGATGCTTGAGATTTACTTATCTCAAGGAAAATAGCAAGAGCACTTCCATGGGATGTCCATGAAGGACCCAAGCACGTGGGACAAAAGCACAGTGTAAGGACCCTGTTAGGTACCCACCAATGCAAGAGCCAAAGCAGAGAGCTGAGGGGCCAGGGTTCAGTGGCACCAGGTTTTGCCCACCTGTCTTCAGCTGTGAGGGTCTCTGCAGCTTGCACTGGAATCACTGGAAACACTGTTGCTTACCCCAGCCCATGGCAGGTGCTGTGCATCCCAAGTCCCATCTGGCCCGGCGCCTACTATAGTAGGTGTCAAGAGCCTCACTGACAAGTAATGAAATAGCCGTTAGCCAATTCACTGCCTGGTCACTGTGCCCTGGCACTGTTCTGAAGCTTTTCCATGTACAACTTAAACTGTACAGCAAGTGGAGAGGCAAGTGAAGGGACTGAGTGCTGGAGAAGCATAGAGTCTTTCCTGAGACAGCTTTTTGGACCAGCAGAGTCAGAGGCTGAGTCAGTCTGGCTGCAGCATCTCTGCTATTCAGGGGCTGCAGTCCCTGTGGGATGTGTAAGAGGCTGTGTGGCTGGAGCAGAAAGGTCAGCTGCTGACCAGTGGCCTTCTCCATCTGGTTTTGTCCCATTGGAGCAGCTGCCCCACTGCTTGAGGGAGGGGCTGGCTGCCCTATTGTGTTGCTGGCCTGGCGTTGCCAGGAGGATTAGTCTCCACTGCATGTCAAAACAAGCCAAGCAGGAAAAACTAACAAACAGCTGTAACTTCCAGCCGGAGAGGCTACACAACCTCCTCTGCACAAGCTGAGGTTGGTCGGTCGAAGAGAGCTAAGAGTCCTGAGTTCTGTGCTGGCTGAAGCGGACACGACAGAGGAGCCTGGGCTCTGTGGGATTGGTGCTGTGCCCGTGCACCCATCCCTGCAGCTGCCTGCGTTCTGCTCCTCCCCCCACTGAATAGTGACTGGGCTGATTCAGGGTGACTGGAGGATGGACACCAGGGGTGTGCCCAGCTCTGCCTCATGAGCTCTGGACCTTGGGCAGCATCAGAATCTTCACGTCTCTATAGGTCACAGGGGTTCTCAACATGTGGGTCGCGACCCTGGCGGGGGTCAAATGACCAAAACACAGGAGTTGCCTAAAGCCATTCGAAATCATAATTATAGCAAAATTACAGTTTTGAAGTAGCCACCAAAATTATTTTTTGGTTTGGGGTAACTACAACATGAAGAACTGTATTGTGGGGTCAATGGCATTAGAAAGGTTGAGAACCAGTACTATAGGAGGAGACTGAGTTTGAGCAGTGGTTTTCTCCTTTTCTTTTCTTTTCCTTTCCTTTTCTTTCTTTCATATATATATATATATATATATATATATATATATATATATACACACACACACATACATACATATATATATTGCAGTGGGATTCTTCAGACAGTATTACTGATAGGTATAGAGTATGAGACAGGTACAAACAGATGTATAAATTTTCAAGAAAAAGAGAAAACAGGACAGTCAGGCCTTCTTGCAGGTTGCCCCCAGAGCCTGCTTGTTCCCACAGGTCTTCCTGCGCAGGCTCCTACTCCAGGCTTGCTTGGCTCCTTCAGTTCTCCCCGAGGGCTGTGGATTCATCAGAGCCTCCCTGAGGTGCTGCACTCTGTATCCTCTCATTGCCTTTGTGATTTCAGCCCCTTCTAGGTCCCCCATTGCTTTATTAACCATCTCAATCACTCAGCTGTCCATACTGTGTGTGGTGATGAGCCTAAGAAGTTCTGTAGGGGGCTTGAACACATAGTATTCATGCTTGTAAGTAGCATGTTTTGCATACCCATGTATATGTGTACATACATGCGCACATGTGCATAAGCTCACATATGCACAATCTCCAAAGAAGGACTGTGGGCTCATGTCCTTTAGTGCCTGGCATGTAGCAGGTGTCTAGTACAAGGGCTTTTTGTTTTGTCTTGCTTTATTTTGCATGGTGCTGGGAATTGAACCTAGTGCCTTTGCGCTGAGCTACATCCCTGGTCCTCTGTTTCTTCTTTACTTTGAGACAGGGTCTCATTAAATCAATAAGTGCTGCTTAATTTTGTGATATTCCTGCCTCAGTGTCCCAGATTTCTGGGGCTGCATGTGTGTATCACCAAGCCTGGCTTCTTGTAAAGGCTTTCAGTCATGGCGTCGCCTTCCATGTATTCCTGAGCGTCCTGCCTGGGTCAGGCGCTCGGTAAATGGCAGTGGGAATGGCCAGTGGTGTGGTGGTTCTGGTATCTGGGAAGTCTAGACTTTGAATTTTGGCTCTGCCATGGATATTGGCTTTATGTCTCTGGGAAATAAATATGCTCACCTTCCCTTATGTGTCACATGGAGGTGCTTGTGTGTGCATTCTGTAGGCATTTAATCTAGTCCTAGCTGTGGGCCAGGCACTCATCTAGGTGTGGGGAACTCCACAACTTACAAACAGAAGGCCTGTTTTTGTGGAGTTTGTATCCCAGCCAGGATTTGGGGAGAGCTCCATGTGAGTCTGGGCAGAGGAAGGGGGAAGAAGCCGTCTGCTTGGGCAGAGGTGGAGTGGCAACCCCTGCAAGGGCTGTCACAAGCTGGAGATGTCTGGTGGCCTGCAAGGGCATGGAGACTCCCTGGTGGGACTTGCCCTGTGACAGAAGGAGAAGGAAAGACTGGGCATTTTGGGCTGGCGTCCAGGCGCCCTTACCTTGTGCTGCTGTGCACGAACCTGATCCCAGCCTAGCCTGTCTCCCTGTCCATGGTGGGCCAGGAGGAACAGGGCCAGGCAGACCTGCCCAGTCTCCAAATGCCTGTGGGATGCCATCAAGGGCCAGCACCCACTCATGTGCAGCTCTGCCATGGGGAGGCTGCCTAGTTGCCAGCAAATTATGGACTCTCTCAGCCATGCTGAGGGTCTCAGCTACACAGGGACAAGAGGAGGGGGCCAGGCAAGACACCCAGAGGTGCTGTCTCCAGCTGGTGTCAGTAAACCTGCGTGGCCTGGAGGAGGTGGAGGTGAGAGATTTGCTGTGCATCTGTCACATTGTGACAGTTGGCTGGTGCTCATACATGGGCCCCTCTGCCTGCTTCCTTGGAGGGAAGGAGGCCTCTGGTGGCATTTCACTTCCTACCTATGGGAGCTCTTTCCTCTGGGGAGCTCCCACCCCAGAATGACAACCAGGAAGTAGAGAAGGTGCTGCATCTGGCCACCTTGCTGTGCCTCAGCACTGGCACCAGTCTGTCCCCCAGACATGTCCTGTCTGTGGAACTCTGCCCTTGATTTAGGGTGATTTATTTTTTAAATTCGCATCTACCGTAAGTCACCAACTTAGGTACATTGGCATTGAGATCTTGCACAGGTGTCCTGTTTACACTCACATCGTTGGCTCCGAAGAATGGGTCTGGCCAGGGAAGGTTTGCCTGGAGGGGCGCTCCTCCATAAACCGGGGACCGGCTGTGGTACCCACTTACCTTCATAGGATATAGCACATAAGATCAAGTCAGGGAAGCTGGTGCTTTCCCCCCTCAAACATTTATCATCTCTGTATTTTGAGAATGTGAACTCTTCATTAGTTTGGAATACATCGATCGTTATAAGTTTTAGTTTTCCTGCATTGTGGCACACACCCGAAGTGACCCTCCCCCCCTGCTGCACCCTGCTGCACCCTGCTGCACCCACCCACCCACCCACCTCTCTCCATCCTCACCGGCACCCTTCCCAGGCTCTGCTAGCCACTTTTCTATTCTCTGCTGCCACCAACGTTTTTAGCTTACACACACACAGTGAAAGCAGGCAGTACTTACCTTTTTGTTCCTGCCTTATTTTACTTAAGCACAGCAATCTCTGGTTCTACTCCTGTTGCTGAAAATTTCAGGGTTTCATTCTTTTTAAGGGCTGAGTAATATTCTAATGTACGTATATACTGCAGTTTTGTTTGTTTGTTTGTTTGCTTTGAGACAGGGTCTCGCTATGCAGTTGAGGCTGGCTTTAAATTTACTTTTGTAGCCCAGGTTGATCTTGAACTCATATTGATCCTCCTGCTTCAGCCTCCCAAGTGCTGGGATTATGAGTATATGCCACCATGTCTGGCTTTTCTCTTTTTTTTTTTTTTATCCATTGATGGACACCTAGGTTGATTCCCTGGCTGTCCATTGTGAATAATGCAGCATGGACGTGGAAGTGTCTCTGAGGATAATTTTCAGTAAGTTGTGCTTAACCTTTGCTCTTCCTCAGCTACCTCTTCTGTAAAATGGGCTGGGTGGTATTAATACTAACTCAATGAAGGGCTTTTGTTTTTTTTTTTTTGTCTTTTTGAGACAGGGTCTCACTATGCAGTTCAGGCTGGCCTTGAGCTCACTTCTGTAGCCCAGGCTGATCTCGAACTCGCACGGATCCTCCTGCCTCAGCCTCCCGAGTGCTGGGGTTACAGTCTACCACGCCCGGCTAATGAAGGGCTTCTGAAAAGACTAAATGGGTTTGAAACAATGCCTTGCCCATGCCGAGTGCTCTGCTTGGGATACCTGCTGCCTGCTACACTTGAGTGGCACAGACGAGCTTGTTTGACTTGCATGTTTTGATGTGAGCCCATTGTAGAGAGGCTGTGTCTGAATCTTGTGTCATCTCATTGCTTAGTCTAGCGCCTGGTCCCTGGTGGATATTTAGCAAAAGTGCGTTGAAGGAACTTGTGCAGGCTGAGGGGGAGACTTACCATAGGCATAGCTGAATAGGAGAGGAGTCTGTGGAAGAGGCAGTAAGGTGGGGTCAAATCAGAGAAGAGCGGAAACTGAGGTTGATTGCGGTCAGATGCTAGGGGGCTTCCTGGGTCAGGCTGGGGGAGCCATGTCAGGTTTCAGAGCCGGAGAGGAGCATGATGTTCAGAACTGCAGAGGAGATAATGCTGGAAGCATCTGAACCAGATTGCAGAAGAGAGCTGGCAGGATGGCAGTGGAAGCTGCTGGGGACACACGGCCCAGAGTCATGAGTTGTGTGGGCAGCAGTGTCCTGCCTGCACCCGCCCCCTCTGCGCCCCAGCCCCAGGAGCCTGGCCAGCACGGTGACCTTCCTTGCAGCCCGACTGCTCCGGCCAGCACTCCTCTGCAGGTCCTCCTGGCCGACACACCTTCTGCAGGTTGCCAGGTTACCACAGCCGGGCCACGTGAGACCTTGTGCCAGTGCTGGCTGCTGGGTTCTCCTCACTCCCCAGCCTCTGCATGTGTGTGTTTTTATTATTTTCATTTGAAAGTGAGAAACAGCGAGGCTGCTGGAAGTAGGCCATATGCTTTCGTTTGCTCTTCTCACCAAGGACAGGCATGTTCCCAAGCCCTGGGAGCAGAGCTCTGGCCAGAGGAAGAGGAGGAGGAGGAGGAGGAGGAGGAGGAGGAGGAGG